>VXBC01002740.1:239448-267265 GCA_013399945.1 Ploceus nigricollis | reverse complement strand
CATTGTTCACAAAAGAGACACCAGAGTCCTGCACCTTTGCTTGAATAAAGGGGAGAGTCCCCTGGGGTGTAACCCCGTGGGGTTTCTCTCTCAGTGTTTCAGAGGCTGCAGCCTCCTTCTACCCTAAACTCCCAGCACATATTGCCCCATTGGCTGAGCTACTGGGAAGGTGCAGCCTTCCCAAACAGCCTAGCACGTATTCCCCCCACAAACCTCTCATTTTCCTCCAAAGTTTAGAAGTTGAGGTTATCTGGGTTCTGCAATAGACTTTGTGGGGACACATTTGTCCTATTACCCTAAAGTTCAGGAGTTCCAACACAGCTTCCCTTGCCCCAGGTGGCAGCTCCTGGGCAGCGGCACTGCCCTGCCACAACCTCGAGACTGCCGCAGGGTCCCTGGCTGAGGTGGTGGCTGTATTCTCTTCCTAATGGTTGATGCTATTCCATGGTTTGTGGTGGGCTTTGCTCAGATGTTCTGAGGCCTTTTTGGGCTCTGGGAGTGTGTGCGTATGGGAGGGAGTTCTGTGTTGATTTGGGTTTGCCAGCATGTAGGATTGACACTGGGATGCCCGTAATGTAAGGCTCATTTTCTCATTCACTCATTTATCAATGCATGGCTGAGTGTCTTTTGGGGTTTTGTGGCAACTGTGATGAGTGCTGTCCACTGTGCTTTGATTTCTGTGTGCGTGGCTGAAATTGCATCTGTGGGTGTGAAGTGCCCTCTTGTTTCAGTCTTAGTGATTGCAAGATTTGGTATGGGTTTAGGATTTTCATTGCAGGCTCCAGACAGAGGAATACCAAGAAGTTCACCTCTAGATTGTACTTTGCAAGGCTGGAAGAGGTTTGAAGGTGAACATTTAACAGCTGATGTTGTCTCGTACTAGCCTTGTGTACCCTGTGTGTGCTCTCTGTGCACTGTGTGTGTGCTGTGTGTCTGAGTGGAAGAGGAGAAAGGAGAAGGAGGAGAATGAATAGAAACAGAAAATGGACTTTTAATGGACACTGGGGCTACTTATTCAGTGTTAAAAGCAACTAGGGAAAATTAAGCCAGAAACTGTAAATGTAATTGGTGCAACTGGGAAACTGGAAAAATAAATATACTTTAACCCCATTAACATTAATTTGGCAAACAGTGGGTAACACACCAGTTTTTATATATGCCTGTGTGGCTGGTTCTTCTTTTAGGAAGAGACCTGGATATTGGAGGCTCAGATTATATTTAAAGATGGAAAAATACAATTATTGGTACCCAAGACTAAAGCCATCGAGGCAAGGAATTTTGTGTTGCAGGGAACACTGGAACCAGACAATTGTGGAGGAATAGCATAAGCAGTAGAAAATGCAGTAACACCCTTGATTTGGGCTGGCAGAGCTCCAGGCTGTTCTGATGAGCTCAGCCTGTAAGCATTACCTTAAAACTACTCTGCAAGGCACACCAGTGTGGGGATTCCCAAATTCATGTAGGAAGTAGACTTGCTGAGAAAGCTGCATGAGAGGTTGTGCAACAAGGCACCTTAGCATTAATACATAAGAAATTATTTCACTTCCAGAAGTTAGCCCTGGATATTGTCAAGCTGATTCAAAACTAACTACTTAGCTCAAAGCCCAGAATAAAGAGGGTGGGTGGTTAGTGACTCCCACCACAACTGGTGTTGCAAATTGTGAAAGAGAAACATCAGCAAACCCACTGGGGAATCGATGCTATGGTGGTTGGTCTATGGACTCAGATACTCGGTGCCTGTATAACAAAAATGGTCAGGTCTGTTACAGAAAAATGCCCGACATGTCTTAAAAATAACACTTTGAATTCAAAAAGACTGCCTCCAAGAATTACTAAAAGAGGAAACACTCCTGGGGGTTACTGGCAAGTTAATTTTTCTGAGCTACCACGCCAACAAGGACACAAGTATTTCCTGGTATTAGCAAATACCTTTTCCAGGTGGTCAGAATCTTTCCCCTGTTGCACCAACAAGGACGTCACCAAGGTACTCCTCAAAGAGATCATACCCATGTTTGGACGTCATCTGATAGAGGACCCCATTTTATATCTGAAGTGTTCCAGCAACTTAGTAAGCAGTTGGGTATTAGTTGGGATTTACGTAGTCCATGGAGACCACAATCTAATGGAATGGTTGAGCGGATGAATCAAAGCTTGAAAGGGCACATTAGCAAAATGTGTCAGGAAACTTTCTTGAAATGGCCACAGGTTTTACCACTAGCCTTGTTATGAAACTGACCCAGAGTGGGTAGTGGAAAACACCAGACCCCAGTAGCTGAAAATTTCAAAGACAATCATAAATGAGCAGCAAAATGTATAGACTAATGTTTATGGGAATCATTTTATCTTTAGGTGGAGGTGTTGAAGCAAATTTAGTATTGAATTTAATCCAAGGGTTTGGTAAAATGTTTAATCTGTCCAGCATTACAGCCTGCCTCCCTATCCCCAATTCAGAAGGGGAACTTATTCCTTGGGGAATAATCCCCATAAATCTGTCCATGATTCAGTATGATAACTTGACTAATGTAATGGCAAAGGAACTTGGTAAGTAAAGAAACTATCCCAAGTCACAGAAAGGGGATTCCAGATTTTAAATAGATACTAAAATGATATTACAAAACAGAATGGCCTCGGATCTATTATTGGCCAAAGAACAAGGGGTTTGTGGATAGAGATCATTGTTGTATGCACACCCCAAATGTAACAGAAGATCTCCAAAGACAACAAAATAGAGCAAGTTGCTGGCAGCAATACTGTTTGAGCAGCCTCTGAAACTAATTGGCTCAATAAAATTCTTCAAGAAATAGAATGGTCCTTGAAAGGATGGCTGGCTGAGGTACAGGAAACCATTATAATGATGATTATAATTGTAGTAATTATCAGCATTGCTATTGGTCGTGTTCACAAAATGATTGACCTTAATCTTGCAGGAATATATAAATATTATGTAAACCTGAGTTGAGACTTATCAAATGGCCTTAAGGAATTTGAGAAGTTTCAAAGGGGGGATTTGATGCCAAAGGGTTAATCTAAGAACAAGGAGTTCTACTGCATCTGTGTACTCTTAGCAAAGAAACAGGGTGCACAGTGTGTGCTTACTGAGCAAGGACAGAAGGGAGATAAAGGAACCTTGGAGGGGAGCGTATCTGGCTTAGGAGCGCAGCCACAGCCAAAGACCGTGAAAGGGGCTGAACCAGGGGAGGGTTTTATGGAAATGAATAATTATAATATGTACGAATTTCTGGGAATTGCGAGGCGCGTGCCTGTGGTGAATGTGTGCGAGCACCGCGCTTGCAGAGGATGGGAACGCACGCTGGATGGAGCTGTCCCCCGCGGGCCGCAGCTGATAATGCTCGCCTCTGGATGCTGCCCTGGTGTTAAGGAGCTCTATTTACCCGGCTTTCCGGCATTTTCGGTGACAACAGAACTGCCAGAATACCGTCTTTAAATAATAATTCTGACAAAACTATAATGCATTCATTTAGAGAGCGGAACGTGGTTTATAATCGTTCTAAAATGGTTCTAAAGTGAAGAACTGATCCAGCATGGCTTGCAGGGAGGTTCTGCAGGGGCTGCATTACAGTATTTCAGTGCTGTCTTGGACACTTCCCACATTCGGCTCTCTGCTGGGAGTCAGAGCCAACAGTAGTGATTCAACTAACGGAAATCTTTTAAAAGATGATCATGATTCTACTTCTGTCATCTTGCTTTATTAATAAGAAGTAACACAGAAACAATTGTGCAAATGCAGCTGTTGCTACAATTAAGATGAGGTAGCGTGTTTTCTTTAAGAGTATGGGACAGTGACAGAGCACAGCAAGGGCTCTCTGACTATCTTGAGTACATTTTCTATGTTTGCAGCATGTTTCCAGAATCTTTAAATGATAAATAATGTCTGCGAGAGTCACTTCAACAGAAATCCAACATAGTGGCATACCTATGACATGATGAGTTTTTGATGTGGGTATGTGCATGATGACGGGAGGATCAGATTCTATTGTTCAAGTGATTATTTAGAGTTGAGATTTACATTTTACTTTGTAACCTAAGTCAAAAAGGTAGAATTACCTTTGTGAGTTGCTGAGATAACAAATATCTTGCCCTATTAACTTGTTGGTTGAGGTTTTTTATAATTTTTTAAAAAGCTGTGGGGGTTAATTGCAGGAAAAGTTAGGAACATCTAAGGGCCCTGCTTGCTTCTATGGTGTTCTAAAAACTCCTTTAGCTTATCTGTTGAGAAATAATGTAACATTAATTAATATCATGTTTTTGGCATGTTCCAGTTGTCAGTAGGGAAGATAGTAAAAGAGCCAAGTCATCTTAAGATTCTTCTTAATGCTTTTGCTCATGTTTTTGTTGTTTCTGGAAATAACCTGCACATTGGCATCCTCATGTTTTTAATACACATGAGCTGAGCCAGCTGCTATCTTCTTTATAGAGAGATTTGAACATCAAAAACTTAAAAGCATTGTTACTTAGGACACTCTCACCTAGAAATAGTGTATGATGTTTGTGACAAAATATAATCTGGTGAGAAAGGCCTTGAATGTTCTCCATTTTTTCCTTATTTAATCATCATTGGTTAAATTTACTCCATATGTAAGCAATGCCTACATTTGGAATCCCTTTTAACCAAACAAAAAATGCTCAAAAGCAGTATATTGCTATCACCTGGGTAAGATGCTGACAAAGCTGCAAGTAAAGAAAGCTCATTTTTTAATTACTTCTGTCCTCTCCAGGGTTTAGAAGTATAAAAGGAATGAAGGGGGAAAGGTGGCAGGAACAGAAATAGCTTTTGCTCTTTCTGTTAAGAATTGGTGCCTTTTGCTGGATTAAGGTGGTAAAGTTTAATTAATAGAAAAGCTTGTTATTTTAGCATGTTTTTTTGAAGGTGAATTTTGGAATGCTTTACTTCACCTCAAGAAGCCCTTAACATTGAACCATGGCTGTCCTTTAATATTTTTGGCTGTAATACATGAATAATAGAATTGGAACCATATTATGGCAAAGAAAATTATGGATGTTCATACGAAAAAAAAATCCCACATGAGAATGATAACATTTTTCATGCCTTGTAGATTGCAGTTCTTAATGTGCTGCTCCAAAAGGAGTAAGAGGTGACATATTTTTCTATTTCCTGACTTGCTTTCAAATAATTTCAAAACTTCTATGCTTTTAGGTAATAGCTCAGTTTTCAGGGAAATTATGGTGTGGTGATTTACAGTGATTTGGAAATACTGAGATAGGAGAAAACATTGGTGACAGAGGGATTTATGCACATAGATAAAATTTTTCTATTTTTGTTACCGTAGTCACTTCCTTTGAGAACTGATTGAACTAATGAAGATGTTATTCTTTCTATGATTTTTCTCTTTAAATTTTAAGGTATGCTCTTTGAGATTTGTTTTAAAGTTGCAAAATCATTTGTTTATAAAAGCAATCCTAAAATAACATAGAGGACTTGTTTCTTTTGGGGAGGGCTCAAGGTTCCAAGGCCTGATGGCTGATTCTTACTGCTCTAAACTTTGTTCTCTTGACATGCTGGACTGATAGAAAAAAGCCCCTAAGGAATTAGCCCCACAAGAAAGACGAGAGATCAGCCCAAAGTGGAATGTCTGAGCGCTGACTCGTTGGCTCACCATTTAATGGCAAACGTTTCCTCTGCTTCTCTCTTGTGTTGCTCCTTTCTAAGCTGTCTGTATGGTACTGGTTTACTGTCCTGGTTAATTCCCCTGACACAGTCTAATATGGTGCCAGCCATGGTCAAAACTTCTTGAATCTTTAAGACCTCAAACACTTTTAACCTCTGAGAGTTAACCTCCGCAGTTTTATACAGGCTAAGCTATGCAGTAATCTTTTTTGTTTTTCCCTTTGGCATGTAGAAGTTGGATTGCGTATTGTGCTTGTGTGGACTTGTGTTTTGAGATAATGTTCAGGGAATCACAGCTAGTTCCCACATTGCTAACTACATCTATTTTAATGACGGAAAATGAGATCTTATGAATAGATATGGAGAGTACTTTAATTGGAGAATATGGAAGTATACGCATAGAATTAACATCTGTAATTTAAAGACTGGACTAATTCAATACCCTCAATTACTGATGAACTTTTATATCATTTCATAATCTATTAACAATTGCTTTACTGTAGCTAGGAGTGTTGAAATCCATTCAGCCACTAACATCCATGAAACACCAAGTACAAATCTATGTCTAAAACTGTCTTCCAATGCTTGTTTCATAGTCTGTTTTGTCTTGTTTGCATCAATTCCACTCCCAGCAGGCAGCTCTCCAAACTGCACAAGTAACTACTGTTTATGGTGTTGATATCTTTGTTGGCAACTTTTGCTAAATAAACAGCTGAATTGGTTGGGCATTAGACTTGGCATTAAACAGGTAGTGCTGTCATCAGACATTCTGGAAGAGGTCATACTAAACACTGAATGTGTTCTTTCTGTATCAGCTTCTCTGCTGTATCTTCTCACGTGTCATGTGCAGCTCCACGCACATGTATCTTCTTGCAAATGTCATATTCAGCAAAACATATTAATGGAAAAAGACACTAATCCATGTAGTCTGACAGATTCCACCAGTAATCTGAGAGTCCTGCATCATGGAAACTCAAAAGACCTTTCAAACTTAAAATGTGGCCAAGCACTGAAACATGGCTGTGCTTGATCTAGCTATTTATCTAATATTTATCTAGCAGTTTAGCTATTTAAGTATATTGTATATTGTTTTATTTCTGTCACCAAGTGGATCAAATGCCACATTTCTTTAATTGTGAAAATTATTTTAATCTTGACTTGGGAAAATTGTAGAAATTGCAGTTCTTCTTGTGGGAAATTGTGAAAAAAAAATCCTTTGAAAAGTCTCTGGTTTGGCACAGTGGCATATTTTTGGTTTTGGTTTGTTGTGTTCTTCTGGGGCTTGTAATTTTTTTATGTGGTTTGGTTAACTAAGTCTGGACTGCTGACCAAAAATCTAATGTTTAAACGCTTTAGTTCTGCTTATTTTCCTTCAGGATAATATGAGTCAAGTGAGATATTTGACCTCTCTCATAAGTTAAATCTTTAATATGAAACTATGAAGTATACTGACTTTCTCTACAGACTTAGTTAACTACATGTAGTAAAAAAATGTAGCTAGCATGTGTAAGTTCCTCTATAGGAAGTGAAATAATCCGTTTCTATAATAAATAAGTTAATATTTAGAAGTGAACTGAATTATTAGCATTGAGAGATTGTAGTGACAGGTGCCACAGACTTTTTTTCTCCTCTTTGCTAATTATTTTGTTTATTTTTGTACTGACTAGGATGGCTTATGTAGTCACAGTGCTGCTGAACAAATGAACCGCAGTCACGAGTTGAGTAGACTGTGTATTGTTTTCCCCTTGCACCACCCCAGATTTTGAGGTGGGTGCCAGCAAGCTGTTACAGATGTTGATATGTAGAGCAATTTTTTTTAGTACTTAGACCAGAACAGAGAGTAATTTCTGTATAAACTTGTAATGTCAATTGATAAGAATGGCCTATAAAGATAAAAGGTTTGTAAAATATTATCTGAAATAATGTATTTAGGTTGCTGTCTTAGTTTTAGTCTTTCTTACAGATCCACATAATTATGAGAACAATAATATGTTTGCAAATCCACATAATTATGAGAACAATAATATGTTTGCAATTCCAGCCTAGGTTAAGCTGGTTGTTGTTTGTGTCTAGTTTTACCAGTCACTGTGTTGATGCACAACAGAGATTCTAAAGTAAAAGAAAAGTCTAATTAAATTTTTCCTAGGGAATTTCTGCTGAGTTGATTTGCCGTTTGACTAAGTTCTTATCTTAATTCCTAAAAGAAAGATGGATGTATGTGATCTCTTTAATTGGGTCAAACAACAGATGATAATTATGTTGATATGATGTTGAGTTTCATATTTGCATCACTTATCAGTCTGAAACTTCTGTGATTTTCATTTTTATCAGTATCTGGTTTTGTTGAGATTAATCTGTTTTTTCTTTAAGATTAATTTTCCTTTGGGGTGAGGCTGCTTCTTTGTTCTGTTTTTCTATTATTTCATGTGTCAGTTGTAACTTTTGATTTTTTTGGACAGTGCTGTCCACTGTAGTAAGGCCATATGTTATGACTATAAACACTATTTGTTAATGACAAGGCTTTGTATTATATGTTTTTTGTATTAAGCTTAAGTGCTCTGAAATGAAACCTGGTATTGATTTGTCTGCTTAGATTGATTATATTTTGATACATCTGTAGGTATAAAAAATGCAACGGCTATTTGTAGTACAAGTAAATATGTTTTGCAATTTGACTGTTACATATTTTTTGGTTTACTTTTATTGTCTAGGTTTTCAATAATTCATATCATTTAAAAATGTTGTGAATGTAAACCACAGCTATTTTCATTCTTTGTGACATGGCTTACTGTATTTTACAACTTTGGTGTCCCCCAAGAACTTTTTTTGTGTCTTTGTCCCTGGTGTGAGACTGAAATAATGTCCAGGGTATTTCAATAAAATAGATGTCTCCCAGAGTTAAGTGACTTGCACTGGTTTCTTGTCCCCTGTCACCTCTGAGCCAGCATCTCTTTTCCAGTTGTTAAGAAAGAATCAGGAGCTGCAGGTTACATTTTGTTGTGGGTATCAACTGTGTTTATATTAGAAGCAATATGGCCTTGGGGCTATTAGGATTACTTCTTGGGAAGATGGAGTGTACAAAAATATCCCTCTTTGGTGGATCACCACTGTTCTGGAGGTATCTCCATCCTTTTGTCACAGTCTCCCAGGATTGCTGTTCCCTTTGTCATGATGTAGTATGCTGCCTCTCACAAATTCACTGCTAGAACTTCTTGAGTACAGAGTGGAGATTTTTGCCAGTAATCTGAAAGTTATCATGTTTCTTCTTGTGTAGCTTCTTCCAGTTACTCTGGAAAGCCTGGGTTCCACAGTAAACAATACCAGCTACCACTGCCATGGCCCTTCACAGGGCTAATTTAGCCTAAAGGGGATGTAAAAATGCTAATGTTTCAACTGAATACATGTATCAGGAAATTAGAAATATCAATCATCTTGACATTTATGATGCTCAGTAAGAGAGAAGCCTCATAAGAATGAAGAAAATTCAAAATGTAAAGGGTAAATGGTATATGATATTTTGCAGTAATTTGCGTATAGAATTGACTTGTCCTTGGTAGTTTGATCACCTAACATTATGCATGTGATACCCAGTTGTTAGTAACTCTGTAGTAGTTGACTATGTATTCCCCAGAATCAGATTTCCTTTATACGATCAAGAGGATATTTATATAAAGTTAGGTTCAGTAGTTAGTGTGTAAGATGCTGGTATGCATCTTGGGGTTTTTATTCCACTTCCATTTATCTGATTGCTGCATAGATGAGTAGTTTTGAAATGCTAACTTCATGATTCATGAATGAGTTAAAGTACAATTATGAAGTGAGATATTTTTGATGATCTCATAATCTCAGGCTAATTCAAAATTACTGCCATTTGGGATTCACTTTTAGCAAATGTTCTTCTAACTAGCCCCAAGTAACATTTTCTAAGCAATACTGTGTATAGTGTGATCTTTCATAACTGGTACAAGTTGTTACCCTGCTTATGCTTTTTCATTTTGCTACCAAAGAATTGGCTCCACTGGTGTTTCCCTCCCCTAAAGAATTCTGTGTGTAGGTAACAGCAGGCAACTGTAGGTTCTGCAATGTATTTAAGCTTCTGTCTCTGCTTTTCTGTGAATCTTCCATAGAAAGTACTGCATTTATTAAAGCTACTTTCTAATATCCCTTCCTTGATGTGAAGTGCTCTTACCCTTTACCCAGACTTTTTCAGGAATATTAGATAATTTCTTTTTTCTGTTAAGAATGTGCATTTGTCAAAACTGAAATTACTTTTGGAAAAGGATGACATATATGAATTAATTAACTTCAAGAAAAAAAGAAATCATTCAAACCCATGGATATTTATATTCCACAAATAGCTGTTGATTTTTTTTTAGTTTTAGTTTTTTAGTTTTTTAGCACAATGAAAAATTGTGCTGAAATTACCAGTATTATTATTTCTTAAAATGGTCGGGTTTGTTTTTTTTCTAGTTTAGGTATATGATACACCCTAAATTTTCCTTATAGCTTTCTTTGGATTGGATCCCACTACCCACCCCCAAAAGATGAAAGTAAAAATCCACTTTGTGTAGTTTTTCAGGGTATGAAAACAATGCTCCTGATTTTGTTCATATTCCCTGAACTCACAGCTTTGTGTCTCACAATTGTACTTTTTTTCTGTATCTTGTCTGTATTTTTTTATCTTAATCTTTCTTACTCTGGGAAATTATTTAAAAACCATTAAAAGTGTGAACATAGAACAGCTTTGAGATTTGTATAAAAAGAGATTTCTTCCAATCTACTCATCTTCCCCTCCAAACTGTAGATTTTTTTATTTAGTACATGAATATATAATGTTAATATATTAGTGCATTTAAGACTATTACCATCCACAGTACACTTGGATTCGAACCAGATGAAACATGGAAGAACAGCACATGGAATAAAACTATTTTGAAGCACTTGGTTTACCAGAACTGTCTGAGGACCAGTGTATCATTTTTGGTCTGATTTTCTAAGAAAATGAAGCTGTTATGAGCATATATTTTGCTTATATTTTTGTCTGTAAATGTTCTTTATGCTGCAGCAATATTAAGATTCTGTAAACATCTTGGGAGAAAGTAGCAGAGAGAAATTGCTATATACATGCTGTTTTGTATCCCATACTATTTTTAAGTGAGTCTTTTAGGAGAAAAAAAGGAACAAGTGGAATGTTTCATTTCTGCTCTTGAAAGTTTAGTTCAATGCTTTCTGGCCTCATGATTAGGGAGAAAGGAAACAATTGCTTCCCATTCACCTTTAAGATTCCACTACTGGATTCAACACATCTTTAGTGTAGGAGCCTTCAGCTGCTGTTTCCCCTGTTGAAAAGTTTTGCGTGGATTCTTTTTTTGGCTGGCTTTTTTAGTAATTTATTTTGAAATAAATTTCTTCTTCATGTGGAATCTACTTCTAAACTTTGCCCACTGTTGCTTTTTTTTCTTTATCTTTTCAGTTCTGCCATCTCTTTTTTAATGAGTTTGGGGCATGGGGCAGAGACAGCTGCATCTCTTGTACCTTCTGTGCTTTATACAGTTCTTAGGCACAGTGATATTCTTTGTTGTCTTAATGACAACAAAGTAATTAATGATTTTTTTAATGGTATTTATTCATTCAACCATCTCTTTTTAGTGATTTGTGTAGCTAGATCATCAGCACATTTTGTTGCATTAGAGTTTGTCTCTTTTTTCTTAAACTTATACTTGTATTTTGAGGAACACAAGCTGAAGGACACTTTTACAGATAATATTCTCTAAGTAGATAAAAGTAGATATCAAGGCATTAAATCTTTCCATTTGGTATTAATGGTGTTCAATTTTACCTTATGTATTTAAATTTGTAATCAAATTAGTGTAATTCCTGTTTGTCATGTTTCTTTCATTCTGATTTAATTCAGTATTTTTTCAGTCATTACAAAGAGGCAAGACAAAAAAACTTAGTAATGAATGTGTTCTTTTTAAAAAGGCAGTTTAAAAGTTCATGTGGGTGGTGGCTTTTCTGGGATCATTGTTTTGGCATGCTCTGAGGGGAAGTGGTGTTTGAGGAAGCTGTGAGCCTTTGAACGCAGTGTACTCGGTCAGTAGGGGTGTGGTTTGTGAGACACACATTGCACGTGCCTCTGGGAATTTGTGGGATTTCCATGGGTAGTAACAGCTCTCAGTGAAATTGCACCTTCTCCCAGCTGTGAACCAAGGGGGTGCTGGCTCATGAGTAATGACTGGAGAGCTAGTGCAGGGCTTGGCCAGGAGAGATGATTGGGATCTTACTCTCCTCTTGCTTTGTGTGACCTGATTTAAGGAAAAATTGTGAATGGCATTTTCCAAAATATGTTCGAATTTATTTTAGAAGGGCTGGCTCACTGTACTGAGGTCTGGAGATGCAAAGAAGCCCAAGTTAGTACCAAGATTTTGATACTAACTGTGTGTGTCCAACTCACCATTGTGTTAGGTGATATGTCATCTCCTTGCCCTCCTAGACAGGTATCATTTAGATCACCTTTCTGATTTTTTTTATGAAATAAACTTTTCAGTGCGTGTTTGCAGATTGTTCAAAGACTTAATACTTCATATTGTCTGGGCATAATAGTAAGGAAATGATGTTATGGCTTGAATAAGTAAATAATTTGGAATTTGTAGTTTCTCCATCACCACCACGCTATTTTGCACAGCAGAAGAACAGGAAGAGGATATTCAAAAACACTCTTGAGGAGGACAGTGTGTTTAGGAATATAAATTCTGTGTTGCCATTATAGGCCTTCTACTACACTTTCAGTAACTGGCCATTTCTCCACTGATGTGGTTAAGACTTTGTCTGGTTTAGTAACTTCAAACTAACTCACTTCAAGACAGTTTCAGCAGCTCTTTGAACAGCAGAGCTTTTCATTCCCAAGCCTATTCTTCCACTATCAGTAAATTGTGGTACAATTTCAGTTTAGTCCTTTGGTTCCTAGAATTGCAGTTTCTTCTTGCGATAGCCTGAATGTTCTAGATGCTGAAGGATGCCTAATTCATATTTTGCCTGTATTCTCCTCTTATCCTAATAAATAGATTAATTAATTCATATCAATATTCAGAACTGACATATGATATTGTTTATGGTTGTTTCATTGTCTCAAGATTGCGCCTGTTCTGCTTCACTGCTCTGTGGCTGGAAGATTTGACCCTAGTTGAAAGAAAGTTAAAGAGATTTTGTCTACCATAAATTTACAGCTTGCACAGCAGACATTTGTTTTTCCCTTTTCTAAACCACTCAAACATCTTATCAACTTAGAAACTGAAGTGTATAAATGAAGTGAATACCCAGAAGATGTAAGTGGAAGGATCTAGTGGCTTAGAGAGTCTTTTCTACATTACAGAGACCAGCTCAAATCCTGATCATCCTCCTTTTCTTTGGCCCTCTGTCAAGAAAGAGACACCCTTAAATGAAACTCCTTTTGTTTGGTTACGTGTTTTTTCTTTAATGTACCTGTCCAAATTCTAGGCAGTGACAAGTCAGAAAAAAGTGCAAACTATTTACAAGGATTCAGGATGCTGTCAGCACTCACTAACATTTTATCTAAAGTCAAAAAACTATCATCATCATTGCACCTGTGTTTTATCTTGAAAAAATATAATTGAAGAAGATGGGGAAGCATCTTGTTGGTTTTGCAATTTGGCAATGCACATCCATGTAAAATATTCAGGAGTGAAATTAAAAGGTTTCAGGAGAGACAAGTGAGATGTTTCTCATGTGGAAATACTTATTTTATGGCAGAAAATCATTACTGTATGCCCGCCCAAATAAAAGGATTCTAACACAGAGCTTGGAAGCAGAAATGGAGGTACAGGCATACTCTGTTAAGTAAGTACTCACTCTGTCCAGCCATCTCTTTAGGAAGTGACTTTAAATGGTGTAATTTTTACCCTGGATCTGGGCCTGACTTGGGATTTGTTTTTTGTTGCTGAGGAGCATATTTATTTAAAGGACACTTGGGTTAGGAATACTGTTGGACAGCTGAAACCTTGTAGAAATGGAAAAAGTATAAATTATTGAAAAACTGCTCAGCCTAATTCAGCAAACTGTGACATTAACTAGTATTCTTCTGCCAGTAAAAGCTATGTCCACATTAGGATATTTTGGAACTATAGCTAGGCCAAATATTGTGCATCTGAGTCTTTGCCACAGTAGAAAGAACAACTTTCATATTTTCTCCTCTAGTTGCACTGCTGAAAGAAAACAGTGCAAAAGATTATCTAAATATGAAAACCCCAAAAAATCAGCTGAAGTAACTGTCAATTGTTCTCTGCATAGAAAATAAACTGTGGTATCACAAATGGATCTGGATGAGCTTTCAAGCACCTCCTGCTTGCCTCAGGCTGATCAAACCACCAGGCAATTGTCCAAGCATAGCAGGCTTGGTAACTCTGCCTGGAGTTGAAAGAGAAGGAGTAAACAATGACATTTTTACTCTGGAAACTGCTTGGTCTCTGCCAAAAGGTTCTTTCCTTCCCCATGTGGAAGTTGTATAGCAATGGAATTACGTTGTCAGGGCTTTAATCTCTGAACTGAGAGATTATTCCAGCAATTGACCCTTCTTAGTTTAGGACTGAAGCTGTGGGTTCTGTCAGGAAATATTAGTGGGTGGAGATTTGTAGCTTTCTGCTAACAGCACTGGTGTGAAAAGCTTTCTGCAGACTCCACTGTGGTTTGTAGGACATGCTAGCAGCTGCAGTGGTGATGAGAAAAATGGACTGGAATCCTGCTACCTTTAAAGAGAGAATAACCATGTGCAATTAGATACAATTAGCATTGATAATTCAAATTAAATAAGTGAAAGAATTCAAACAATACCCTTATCATCAAATGGTTGTTATACATATGTATGGTTTATGTCTCACATGGCTACTGAAGACAAAACTGTTGAAAGTTGAGGCAAGCAAAAAGGAGGGAAGCCCTGTTGATGCAAGCCTAAAGCTGGAGGGAAGTGAAGACAACCTGGGAAAGTGGTTATTGGTGTACCTATATATATGTATAATTATGTTTGGATAAATAATTGTATTTATTTGGGATTTTTAAACATGCATCATCATTCTTGCACATAGTATCTTTCCAGACTAATGTAATTTTCTGANTGAGGCAAGCTAAAAGGAGGGAAGCCCTATTGATGCAAACCTAAAGCTGGAGGGAAGTTTCCCCTGGGAAAGTGGTTATTGGTGTGCCTATAATTATGTTTGGATAAATAATTGTATTTATTTGGGATTTTTAAACATGCATCATCATTCTTGCACATAGTATCTTTCCAGACTAATGTAATTTTCTGAATAAGCATGTAACCTATGCATATTAAAGCAGAGGACACATTTTTTAGCAGATGTGATTGCTTCATGGGTTAACTTCTACCTGAACATTTTGACTTTGACAGGGTACTGGGGACCAAAGAGTTTCCCAATAAATTTTAGTTATTTAGGGTGTTCCTACAGATATGTTTATGTGAAAACTTTATCAGGGTCAGTTTGGATATGTAGCTCCACGCCCCCAAACTAGCTGAATCCAGGACTCTCTAGGATGTGAATGGCACTGATTTACAGAACTGCTACTACCTCTAGAGCGAGCAGAACAGAAGTCATAGTGTTTTGAATGAATGATGCATACAGCTCACCTGCTGTGGACTTTTCATGCAATATTTCTAATATCATGCCCTCTCTGTCACATGAACAAAACAAAAAATTTTCCCAAAGCAAAATATATTTTCTCTCACACAAGAAGCGTGTAAACAGCTGGGAAAAACTGTGAATATATTATAAGCTGTTTTGCTTCTGTCATATGTATTACTTTAAAAATATGAAAGATGAGGAAGTTCTGGGATTTACAGCTTAACAATCATCATAAATGACAAACCAACAAAACCCTAAAGCAGGTAGACAAAAGGAGACAAAAAATGTCTTCTGTGAATCTGCTCTACTCAGATATGAGATAAATTTACTCACTTTAAAATTATTCTGTTGAAACACAGGTTTTCCAAATTTGCCATGCATGGTCATTAAAACAAAGTAAATGAACATATTTTCTATATTATTTGAAGACTTTGGTTCTGTATCTTGCTATTTTTTAAGAGTTTGTAGTTAGCAAGCCTGAAAATAAACTTTGAAAGAAGCAAATCTCTTTCATATCTTACTCAAAAGGAGCCCAAGCTTCCAAGACAGAAACACTAGCCTCAGTATGCACTTTTATTTAGGGTCTTCATCTAATTGTGCCATTTTTGCCATTTTCCACAGTTGTTCTCTGTGCAAATCTTTGCATGGGCTAAGGTCTTGTTGCTCATCAGAACTGCAGTGCACAAATGCAGCCAGAATGTGGGGCCTTGTCAATGACCAGCTCATTTTGAATATTGTTTTTAAGGATTGCAGCTTTCTGTAGACTTGACCAATCCAAAATTTGCTTTAATATGTGGGAAGCTATTTGAATGCTACTCAGATGTGAGTTTCTGTGATGTTAATTTCTTCTCCATTTCAATATATACTTTCTCTCTGAGTTTTATATCTGATAGTGAATACTATTTTTAGATTGCATCTGAGTCAGATGCCTGAGTAGGAGTTTTTATTCACTGGCAAGAAGAGTAGTTTCATGTTAGACTAAACAAGATATGGTGACAGAGCAGCCAGATAAGCATTCAGCAACATCAGCAAAACAAAGTGAATTTTCTTTTTTCGTCCTCTGCTTTGTAGTCAAACTTCAGCAATATTATTTAATCTGTGTAATGAAGATTGTAAAGTGTATCAGTGAAGTACCTGCTACTTTCAGGTTAATTAGCATGGCCAGATTTTCCAACTACACCAATACTTTTGTTGATTCTTTTAGGGTTCATTTTGAACCATGTTACACAGTGTTCTTCCCTTGCTTTTCATCTGGCTTGGCTTACTTGCAGAAAGAGGGAGTGTCAGATGCATCTGCTAGGGAAAAAAAAAAATTGAGCACAATATACAGGGGTTTTTTTCCAATTCTCAACTTTTAGGCAGTGGAGTTGTTAGTCATTCCTGAGTCAAGAAGATAAACAAATGGATTCCCTTGCTTTTGACAACTCTTGCCACTTAAGGATGGTGATTCTAAATAGTATAGGCACTGTGCACAAGTAAGCCATGGGTTACAGGATTGTGCAAGCAGATAAAAGTCTGATGTTTAGCCCTAAGTTTGTTCAGAAAAAAATGGAATTGCTAGAATAATTTGCAGTAAGCTAAAATTTCCCGACTTTTACAGTTGCAATGCCAAATTAATTCAGCCTAAGATAAGAAAAAAGACCACATGTGACCACCTAAAAAAATCCTTGTGGCTTAATCATCAATGATCATAACAAAGACAAAGGTATTTACTTGTAGGCTGACAAAATAATTCTCTTGTGGTAATTGAGCCCACACTGGAAATTTAGGAAAACATACATTTTACTTCAAAATAGAATTTATATAACATAATACTGAGTAAATGTTCACCAGGTTGGAGAGGCATCACTTTACTTCGTGACTGCGTAACAATAAGTTTTTGTTGCTGATGCTGCTTATTGAAGCTGTTTTTATTCTGATTGCTGTGAAAAGAAGAGAGGATCTTTCTGTAGTTCCAACCTAGGAAAACACTGCTTCCTTTCTCTGTATGTGGCATATTTAAAACTGGTTAGAATATGGATGTCTCATGTGAAATACATGTATTTAATGTATATGAGAGGAGAAGGAAGTGATCAAGCTGGAAAGAACAACTGTGTGGTTCACAGAAAATATCTGTAAAGATTTTAAATAGAGTTTTTGATTGTTTGGCTGCCTGTATGTGAAGGCTTAAAATGGTAAGAGCCATCTAGCCTGTTTTCTTCTTTTTGGCATTCTGCCCACCAGAGAGACAGAGAGTGGGAGTGTTATTATGGGACTGGTGACAGTTTCTAATGCAAAATGTGTCAGAAAATCAGAGAACTCTTAACCATGCCTCAGAGAAATGGCATCATGCTAGTGTGCCTGGCAGTGTTTGAACCAGATGGATTCTCCCATTGGCAACTGAGAGAATCAACTTGTGATTGTCCACCAGAGGTTCTGATAGAAATATCAGCGTGTGAGTGTGGAAACTCTGCATGTGTCCTAAACTCTCTAGGGAGTTATGAGCAAGCAGCATCTTCCTCTTGAGCTTGATTGTAAAATACACAGATTGTTTTGTTTGCTTGGGGCAGGGTACTGACAAGAAGTTCCTTTTGACTCATTGCTAGTTCTTTAGGCAAAAATATAGTAAGTATTCTTCAGTCTCAAAGTCACATCCACTGTATTTTGTATTAATAAAATAATGTTTTTAAGGTGATGAATGAACTTGTTCTAACAGCCTCACCATGAGTATTTTCTTAGACTAAGCAGAAAAACCATGAAAGGAGATGTAGCTGAGAGATTTCTTTCTCTGTATGCACAGGTTGTTTCTGTCTGCAAGAGAAGGCAACTGTTTCAGGGAGCAGATTTCAGTGTATGAATGTGTCAAAGCTTCCCTGCATTTTTCAAACCCACTGTATTATTCAAATATTTCATCAAAATTTACATTTAAGATCAGCTGGTGTATACCACCATACCAAAAATAATTATTTTCTGAGCTCTTTTTGAGTTATTTTCTTAGTTTTCCTGTTGCTTTTACATTCCTGCATCTTGAGTTTTTCGGTGTTCATTAGCATGTTTTATTTTCCTGCTGTTCCATCTCTGTTTGCTCCCTTCAGAGAGCAGAGTGACAGAGGAACAGGAGTATCCTATCATGACTATCATACATGTTAAATAAAATAAGGGGGCAGAGAACTACTGATTTATTAAGTTTGTTACTACTGATTTATTAAGTTTGCAAACTAATACCAATTAATTCAGCTTTTGTGTAATAGTTACCTGTCCATTTACCTAAGTATTCTCTTATTGTAACTGTGTACACAGGCAATTACACTGTACATAGATACATTCTTTTGTTACCATGCAGAAATATTTCAGTTATCCTGTATTGTCAATCCTCTTCCACATTTAAAGTGCATTTGCTCAGAAGGTTGTGCTGAATCTTACAATACTCCAAAATTTCCTATTGAGAAGCATGCATTTCATCTAAAGCCACAGATCAGATAATTACCTTATTTTGTTATGATTGCATGGCCTCAGGGTGATTAACACTGTTAGTCAAAAATCCTATTCAGGCATGTATTTAATGATGTGTAATAAATAAATGATGTGCTCTGAGAAAGGGAAGTTTGTAGTTTTTGTAAACATATGGTAATGTGCTACAAAATATGAAAATATGGCAGTAATATTTGCAAATAATAATTTGAAAATCAGTATTTTACACTGTTTGGGCTATCTTTCACATTATATAAATGATGCTGCATGGTGTAGCTATTTTGGAAGTCTTGTAAAATGCAGTGGGGCAACTTAAACATGATTCATATGCTAATTTTTTTGGCTGATTTTGCTCAAGAAGCCCTTTGGTGGGTTTTTGGCTCCTTGTTTCCTTGCTAATTAGTTTAAATAAGTATTGGGTGTGGAGCTTTATCACACAAGCCAGCTGAATAAGGTTAGAAAAGCTACAAAAGCTGAGTTGAGTTTATCTCTGGGGTTATATAAGCCTTTTGCCTCCCTCGGTTTTGCTTCTGCTTGTCACAGGTGTAACCTCGAAAGACAAGATTCAGGGATGATGAACATGGGGATGTTTTGCCTGAAGAGGTAATCACAGCAGCCAATCCAATCCGATGTCTAACAATGTACTAGAAAAGATTGAAGGGGAAAGCATAAACTGCTTGGAGCTGTAAATATCAAATTAATTGGTATTTATGAAATAAGAAGTGCTATTTTTCTTTATTGAGTTTTTGGGGTTTTTTAATCTGTTACCATTTTCTTGGAGAGATGGAACTTTTGTATCTTTACCTGTAATAGTACCACGCTGTCTTTTGACCTGATGATTTTCTTGCATTCTCTGATTTAAAGTCTTGTTTGTAACCTTTTTTATTATTTTTTTTATGTGCCACTGGCACAGTTTTCCTAAGGTTCAGATGAAACCTGTCTCTTATATGGGATCTCTGCATTACAGAAGCACTCTTGCTTTCTGGAGTGAATCTGAAACCTTGTTCCCAACATTGTCAGTTCAGTCAGATGTTAAATTTCTGTGTTCTGTTAATTTTGCCAGTCTGTCATTGTATAAGCTGTGTGAGGTCTCTCAAACCACATTGCTTTACATCTGTGTTGTCATACTCTGGTGGAAGCATTACAAAGGATTTCCTCACACTGGGTTAAGGGAACTGCCGTAAGTGATCATACCCTACCTGCAAGAGAAGAATATAGTAAAAAGTCTCAAACTATGAAGTATTTCCATAAGAATATTCTCTCCTCATTCCTTTTTGGCTTGGCACATTCATGGTAAATTAGTATCTTCAGTGTTAATGCTTATGATATGTCAATTCTCATTGCGAATTAAGGGAATTCTGAAATGGCATTGGTATTGGAATTAGAGTTCATACATGGTCAATATTTACTAAGCAGGTCTTTGAAAGATATTTTTTCTCAACAATTTCATGTTGACAGTTACCAGGCCCAAAAGAGACAAAGTACTGTATCTCTGCATCCTTTAGAACTTATTTTTGCTAATGATAAAATTCACATCATCTGAGATCTTGAAACTGGTATTTTGATTCTAAGTGTTCCTTGTTTTAGTAACATGTCACTAGCTTCTGACACAAGATTCTGTTAGTCTTATTATTTCTGGAATAGCTTAACATGGGTGTCTTTCTGGTTTCAGAACCCTCAGAATTCTTTAGAGTCCTTTAAGTCTCAACCTGAGAGATTGAATTTGCTGAGATGTTTACTATTCATATATTTTTTCCCTGAGAAGAGCTGACAGCCTTTCTCTGTAGTACCAAGTTTCTGGTTGTAGAAGCAGGTGTTGAAGTTTAAAATGCTGCAATTATAAAATTATGGATTGTTGAGCAGTAATCTGCTTAAGGTTCCACATTATTATAGCTCTTATGCACAGGTTTTAGAGCTACTGAGCACCAGTTTTGAAATTAGGAAGCCTTTATAAAGCTTGGAACCATCTCAGTCAAGGACAAACCCACTTTTCTCAAAACTCATTAAAAGGGACTTGCAGCACAACAGCTGATGTAATAATGGGTGTGTATAAATAAAATGCTCGTTTCCTGGCAAATATTCTGATACCCCTGCCTTGCCTTCATTGCTATCAGATTTCCTCAGGATGGTTACAGCTTTTAATTTTTTTCCTTTCAAAATTCTCCTTTGGCTCCTGTAAGGAGCCTGCGTAAGAGTCATGCGTATGTATAATCTCATACAAGTATTTCTGGTATTTGTCTAGCTTAGTCACAACATACACTGGATTTCAGGACTGCTGTGCAGAACATTTATAAACAAAGTCACAGTTGTTATGGGCAGTCATATGGTCTCTAAGGCAACAAGAGACTATTACATCATTTGGTCTTATCTCCTGTGTATCGCAAATAATTTTCAATTTTCAGTAAAAGCAGGAATTGCCTTTAATGAAGGTTTTTTGAGTGGAAAGGTCCTGTCCAGTTACTGTCTGAGCCCCAAATGGTGGTCTCTATTTCTTAGTTTTTTTTCCTTCCTTTGCACTGAAGATCAGAGCATAGCTGTAAGTTGATCTGAACACCAAGGAGAGATCTGCTGCTTTGACTCTCCCCCATATGGTACCTGTTCAAGGTATCTGATCCACAAGTGCTCAGTGCTGTAATGTTTCCCTGACACGATGGATTTTGTCTGTGTGCGTGTAAGCCCTGCACTATGGAACCAGCAGGTTCTGGAAATACACTGAGGCCAGCAGACCCATTCACACTGTACTCTTTGCTCACCTGAACCTGCCTGTGGGGACAGCCTGCACATTAGTTTGGGACCAGTCCTGTTCTTGGACACTACTTTCTCATTAGTATCCCCCTTTGGTAGGAGGAGGGTTATTGATCACCTGTAAAGCTTGTCCATCATGAGTAGTAAGTCATGAGGGATAATAAGTGGAACCTTAAACAGGTGACTGCTCAACAATCCATAATTTTATAATTGCAGCATTTTAAACTTCAACACCTGCTTCTACAACCAGAAACTTGGTACTACAAGTCAGCTGTTCTAAGAATGGAAAAATATATGAATAGCAAACATCTCAGCAAATTCAGTCCCTCAGGTTGGGACTTAACTGAGGGGAAGGAATCCCAGGAGACAGTGTCCAAAGCCTTACTAAAGTTGAGGTGAGTATCACCTCACTCTTCCCACACCTAAGGGAAGATTATCACCAAGCTAATCACCATTGAAGAAGATTTTTAGGCTTAGTAAGCATGATTTCCCATTCATAAATCCATGTTTACTACTCCTAATGATATTCATGTATCTGGAAATTGTTTCCAAGATTAATTCCTCCATCACCTTGTTGTGAACTGGCCTCCTGTTGCCTAGATCTGCCTTCTCACATTACTTGAAGAAGACTGTGACACTTTTCTTCTATTCTATTCTATTAAAGACATATTTCCCTATTTCTTCTGATCATGGGGAGTCTCTCCTGATCACCACAACCTTTCAAAGATATTCAAGAGTGGTCTTGCAAATTCATCAGCCAGCTTTCTCAGCATCCATGGATTCCTTCTGTCAGGCTCCATGGACTTACATACGCTCTGTTACTCTGCTGAGTGAAGCCTTCCTTGTATCTAGGCATGATTAGATCATCAGCTCCATTGTGTTTCTGGTAAATATGTAATCAGTATTACATCCTCCTCTTCATATAGAAATACACAAATATATAAACTCATGAGAGTCCAGCAACCTCTTCTAGACTTTTCTGCTCTCTTACTAAAGACCTTCCCTAAGAGATAATTTAAACTTTATTTTCAGAAGCATTTAGTAGTATTCACGTTATTAAAATGTTACTAGAAGTAGTTACACAGAAAAGTTCCAGATTCAGAAAAAGACATTGCTGTAATAAAGACTATTAGGATAATATTTTGGTCAAATCCTTATTGGCTTTGTCTTTAGACTTTAAAAAAAAGTTCCCAGCAGAAGCATATTGAGACAGCAATAGTTGTCCTGTGTATTTTTGATTAGCCCTTAAAATTCAACTAGAAAGAGAAAAAAAAATCATCAGAAATCTCACAAATACCTTTGTAGGATGAACATCAGAGAAGGGTAACAAGGATCAAGAAAGAGGGAACAGGATTCACACCAGAGATCAATGCAGTCTGTTTTCATTAACTCAGCTGCTACTTCTAACTCCTTTTTGCCGTTCAAAGGACGCTGCAGGCACTACTTAAAACACAGGATGGTCTGGGATTCCTTCTGTGTCCTGTGAAATCCTAATAGACCAACTGACAAATTATGGGTTAGATAAGTGGATAGAGAGAGGTGGATTGAAAACTTGCTGAATGCCTGTGAATTTTTCAGCATTTGAACTTGAGTGTCTTAAACAATGTGTCTGCCCTACTTTTTTGAGAGACAGGAGTGAAGTGGAGTGTGGTCAGAGGAGAATAGTTCCTCTTCAAAAGCCTTTGTTATTTCAAGCCAGAACTGCAAGTATTTTGACAGCTATTCATTGGATGAAGGCAGAGGAAATTAAATGTTATGTTCTAAATCCAGGACATTTTTGTTGCAGTTTATTAGGGTTATTTTGACTTTTGGCAACCCGCAAGGTGAATATTCAAAAATGTTTATTTAATTATTTTAAGTATTACTTTACAGAAATCTGCCTACTGTAGTAAATTTCTTCATCACAGTGTTAAAAGGAAGGTAAGAAAAATTTCACAATGCAACAGAAGGGCTACTGCCTTTATATCAATAAAGCAGAGCCAGCATAAAATGAATGCTGTAAGATGAGCATGTAAGGAACATGCTGGTGACTAAGGAGAACTTTTCATTTTTAGAAAAGGAAAAGGTAAGATGAATGAAAAAGAAAGGCTAACTTAGGCTCACATAACCAGATGTATATATTTTTAATGCTCATTTTGAATATGGAGGTCTCAAGGCAATGGTTTCATGCACATTTTTGTGTAGTCATTTTAATATTCATCCAGCCAAGCACTGCCCTGCTGGGGAGAACCCTGACCTGTGCCTGAAGTTGCTACTTTTGACTTCATTCTTTTGGTCAGTGTTGGAGAAGATAAAAGCTCTCTCTTTCTCTGTCTCCCCCACCCCAACCCCTTCCCTCCGTTAACTTGATAATGCGTTGAGTAACAGTTGGCAGCTTTGTGAGTTGTTTTGAAAGCTAAAAAAACCCTTTTTGTACCTTAGAGACTAAATGCTGTTTGTGAAATAAGTGATGCTGCAGGCTTTGTCAGTTTATTGGCTGCTTTCTCACATGCTCTTTTGGAAAATCCCTATAGTCCTCATGCACTTCTTCCCACCATTCCCTTCCCCTGCTTTCACACTACAGAAGATACCTCTAGTTTTTCTATTGTCATGTTGCTTGAAGAGCTTTTGTCTTTTAGCATCCAAATGCTGTTCCCAGGGGACCCTCTAGAAATTGTTCACCCTGACTCATGTGAAACTGAGTTAAATCTCTTCCCATCAAAAGAGCTTAAAACTGTTTTTCTGAGAAAATGATGTCTGACACTGTAATTTCCATTTGAAAACAGCTAACATCTGTGGAAAGTGCATAACCAATGCCTGAGGAATTTCTGTGAATTAAGTCCATGTCATGTTTGACTTTTTTCAGTTCTCCCATAGAAGAAAAGGGTGGGTGGGGGGAACAGGGGGAAGAAGCCTCTGACCCAGGACTGAACTAATTTTGGTTTCAGCATATCCTGAGAGTATCAAGAGGTTGTCTTTCTTTTTGCTGTTTTTCTCTATTTTTGGGACTGTTCTACACTTGCAGCACTTGTTCCCTTGTCACTGGTTCACTGAGGGTGAGCCAACATCTTGAACACTGAGTTAAGAATTACTTGATTCAGTAGATTAACTCCATGTTTGTACTGCTTGCACGACACCACTGATGCTGTGGGTTTTTCCCCTTAACTACTTTGACTCATCATTGCCCACAAATTTTTAGGGATGTGGTAGATGACAGAATATTTTGCTGTTAAAGGAAAGGCTTGTTACAAAAGGTATGTGTGTATACCCATGTGTAGTTAATCAAAAGGTTTATCTCCCTCTACTAAATTATTCCAGTAGCCAAGACTGGATTGTAATTTGGTAAAGTAGCAAAACTGATATGCCTTATGTTATTCTGTAACATTTTTATACCATTCCAGGAGTTCTGTTTGCAGACTTCTGAGAGCTTTTGATGCCCTTTTATGTTCCAAATTTTCTAAACGAAATCTCCTGGTATTATCAGAGTTGTTATAAATTATACAGGGGAATGCAAGCTATTTAGCTGTTATGATACTATCCAAAGGCCAGACATCCCACTAGTAATTTGAAGTTTTGGGTACTTTCCTGAGTTGGCTAGGGAAACTCTCATCCACAGGGAAGCATGTACACTGCTTTAATTGAAAAGTGATTTCATCGTGTAATGAGAATGGGATCCATTCTGTTTAGACAAACCATGACTTCTTTGAATACCAATTATTTTGCACATCTGTCTTTTCATTTCTCATCAAATTAAACTAATAAATGGTGGTACTGTAATTCTTTTCTGCCTTTGCAGTCTGAAGACCACTTCTTACCATTCTTTTCATTGTAAATTTTGATGGTTTCTCTTACGCCGCACTCGAAGTAGGAAATCTCCTCTTTTTGTCAATTCTTTTTTAAAGCTCATCTGTGCAAAAGCATGTTCAGCATCTGCTTATCAAGATAAGAATGGCACATACAAGATCAGAATATATTTCCAATTTCATAGGTATGTGGCTACGAGTGAAAGGAGACTTAGATCCATTTGAGGATTACTACTGCTTCTGATCTGGAATGCACAGATTTGTAGCTAAGATTCAGAGATTCATTTTCTCACAGTATGCCAGTAAGTAGCTTTTAACTAAAATAAAAAGGGAGATTTTTTTTTCCCTGTGCACTGGAGAGGGTATAGCAAGATATTTGCAATGTGAAAAAGAAGGAAGAGATAACACATTAATCAATCAAACCCACAAATTATCTTCATATTCTCTCTTTTAATTACAAGATTAAAATTGAAAATCAATGCAATGGTAAGCAGGCCTATGTTAATGTTTTTTCCATGTGTCTTCAACTAGTATTTCTCATAATTGAATGCTTTGCTTTTTCATTGGTGTAGCAGATACAGAGCTTATTTAAAAACTTCTAGTTTTTATATTAATTGACACAAATGTATTAATATTTTTATTTGGAACAAATGTAATTTGCCATCAATGAAGTATCCCAAAATTCATATTTTCTTGTTACGCTAGAGGATAATCATGTATGTGTTTGTTATGTGGCTTCTTGTACCTTGCCAATGAGGGTTTTATACTGTCATGTAATAGTCATCCAGAAGATTTGTTTTCATGGTGTTTCATGGGTTGCTGTAATTTGAGAGCAGGTCAGAGTCCTCTGCAAACATCTCTGTGAGGAGCTGGTGGTGACTGCAGCCAGGTGTCAACTCTGTAAAATGAACATGATGCTCAGAGTTCTCATTTGTCTGCAGTGACACCAAGGATGAGCAGCTTGAGAGAGGAAGTCTCCTTGCTTGGAGAATATCCTGACATTTTATGACTGATGCGAACTGGCAGAATACAGTTACTGACCTAGTGAAGTATTTATCTAGTGATTAAAGGGAATTCATAGTTGAGGGTCATCTGGCACTCTGTGCTCAATTCAGGAATGCTTCAAAATTGTCCTACTCTGTGCTGTCAACCTCTCTCTGAAAATACAGAAACAATATTTTTGCGGGAAAAGGTTTTGAAATGAGCTCCAAGTTTGCGTGCATGTTTCTGTGTGTTCACTTGTGTTTGCTGTAACAGAAACACAGATGCTGATATTTTTTGATAAATAGTAGTGTCAACTGTTACAAAAATACCTCACTGTTGCACAAGAGATTTCCAAAATGTACTATTACAACTGGGTGTACTCCAGACAGTGTCCATGTCTCTGTAGGAGTTCCAGCTCTCGCAGACTGTCTGAGGTCTTGAAGCCTTGCACTTTGGACACTGTATCTATGTTCCTTGAAAGTTTTTCAAGATCCAAGGTGCAACCAGGTACAAGAGGTTCTACATATCTTCGCAAAACAAAATCCAATTTTATATGAAAGTCTTACAGGATTTTAAACTAGCAATGAATTCAGAATGCAGTTTCCCAGCTCTTCAAATTATGAGACAGTTCCCAAACTCTAGGTTTCCCAAATACTAAGGATTTTTTAAGGCAAGTTATGTTGAAATGGGGTTTGTTCTGGACCGTGATGTTATAACTCTTCTGTGTTGCATGCACCTTTTAATTTGGTGTAAAGAAGACTGCTGAATTTCTTTAGCTGTCAATAGTATTTAAAATTTTACAGAATTTTAAATTTTGAAATTTACAGAAAAGATTGTGTTCTCCAAATCAACATTTACTTTTCATGCTAGGAAATGCACTGGTTTCATTTTGACATACGTATATATGTGTGTGTATATGTATATATATATATATATGAATACCTGAAAAGAGACTCTTCTGCTCATCCCCACTTAATTTTGTTGATGTGATGGGAATGTTTTGGATAGCACAGCTGGACTATTTTCAAATGGAACTGAATGAGAAGGTGTAGGCATCCACCTTATAGGATGTAACCCTCTATAGCCACTTGGGTTTGCATGGCTTGGTTTTTGCTAGTGGGGATGGCCACAGAGGTGGCTTCTGTGTGAAGCTGTTGGAAGCTTCCACTGTGTCCAGCAGAGTCAATCCCTGGCAGCTCCAAAGATGGACATGCTGCTGGCCAAGGCTGGGCCAGCTGGAGATGGTGGTAAGGCCTCTGTGATAACAGATTTAAAAAGAAATCATAACGAAGATGGTGGCACAGTTTTAATTATTGTCAGAGGAGCAGGAATGAGAATACGTGAGAACAACTCTGCAGACACTGAGGTCAGTGGAGAAGGAAGGACAGGAGGTGCTCCTGGCACTGAAACTGAGAGTCCTCTGCAGGCCATGGTGAGGACCATGGTGAAGCAGGTTATTGTAAGAAATGCAGGTGAACCTGGTGGGAAGAAATGATGATGTTTGACTCCAGTTCAGAAGGCTGAATGATTTCTTTATTATATCTATATTATAATACATT
>VXBC01002740.1:212213-237219 GCA_013399945.1 Ploceus nigricollis | reverse complement strand
GTCCCCGTCCCGCTGTCCCCGCGCGGTGCTGTCCCCGCTGGCCGCCGCTGTCCCGAGGCTGCGCCCTGGCGGCCGCCGGCGGCAGCGCCCGGAGCGCTCGGGGCGGGATCCCCCGGGATCTGGAGCACTGGGAAGGGCAGCTAAGGATCGAGCCAGAGGTAAAGGCGCAGGGCACAGAAAAATGGTGGATGTACTGAGAAGTAAGGAAGCGTATTCTATCTGTTTGAGATGGAAGCCAGAAGTACTTGATTGAGGAATGACTGAGGGAGCGGGGGATGTTTAGCCTGGAGAAAAGGAGGCTCAGGGGAGACCTTATCACTCTCTACAACTTCCTGAAAGGTGGCTGCAGTCAGGTGGAGGTTGGTCTCTGTCTCCAGGCAGCAACTGACAGAACGAGAGGACACAGTCTCAAGCTGCACCAAGGGAAATACAGGTTGGATATTAGGAAAAAGTTTTTCATGGAAAGAGTGATAAAGTTCTGGAATGGTCTGCCTGGGGAGGTGGTGGAGTCACCATCCCTGGATGTGTTTGAAAAAAGATTGGATATGGCACTTGGTGCCATGGTTTAGTTGAGGTGTTAGGGCTTGGACTCACTGATCTCGTAGGTCTCTTCCAACCTAGTGATTCTGTGAGTTCTGTGGTTAGAATGTGGCTGAGCAATGAGGAAGCGGTAGCGTAAGGGCATAGTAGTTTGTCCTGTGGCAATAATCCAAAATAAACTGAATCTGTGTCAGATACGTGATATGGCATGTGGCATGTGGTATTTACTCCTCTACAAACCCACTATGATATAACTTGGCAAGCATCAGAGAAGTCAATCATTAGCACTTCATTGTTACCTTCAGAGGTCAGTGCTTCTGCAGATCTGTGATACAGACAGATCTCTCTTCTTCAAAATAGAATTGCCAATGGCATCAACATTCATGTTCTGAATGTATAAACAGATTTTGTAGCCTATCCTAGTGTATAGTAATAGACTCCAGACTTCACATCTGAGTTCACTAATCTGAACTGTGATCTTACATTATCTTCACAAGTCAGAACATATTGTGGAGACTGAAAGAGACCAGGAGGTGCTGACTTCCTCAAAGGAAGATTGTAACAGAGTATTGAAAGACCAAGACTCAGTACAGCATGGATTATGAAGCCCACCTTCCAAAGCAATCTGGGACAGGACTGGTGCTTAAAGTCTTTGCTCATATTTTAAGCATGTGTAGAATAATTAAATTATAATTGAGAATAATCTAGGCTATCCAAAATTCATTCTAATCACGGGAAACATCAATATATGCTAAGATATTTTTGATTCATGCAATTACTCTGTTAAAGACTCATTACTGTCTCATGCCTTTTTGTGTTTTGCTCTTTGCTTCTGCCTACATTTCAAGTTAAGCAGATTGTGTTTAGGCAGTGATAAGTATTTACAGATATGATGGTGGGAAAGACAGAGACAGAAGATGTTTGGAAGGCTGTTCAAGGCTAATCCAATAATAGAGAGGCTGTAATTGTGTTAATTATCTCAACTGGCACAAAGGTGTTGATAGAAGAGGAGAATAAGGTTGTTTTCTTCACAGACAGAAGCAGTGTCTTCAGTACTTAGTAATTACATAGTGCTTCAAAGGCCAGGCTAGGTTTTTGCTCTAGAGGCTTGATGAGTTTGGGCAGATTTATTTCTGTCAAGATGTAACAATGAAGGGGAAGCCTTCAATGGTGAGGAACGCATTTGATGTGTTGAGTGTTTGCTTAAAGAAGCTGGTTTCTAGATAGTGTTTTGAAATATAAATTGTAGCACACATCATGTGTTTGATGGAGTGCACATCTACCAAAGTGGGTCACAGAGACTGTGATCAATATCTGGTCAAGTAAGTGGTTGGATGATTGGGCTCAGAGGGCAGTAGGTAGTGGATCATACTCTACCTAGATGGGGTAAGAAGTGGAGCACCATAGCTGGTTATCTTAGGACCTATCAGTTTAACATCTTTGACACAAATTTGGATGATCACTTGATACTCTTTAGGGCAGGGCTGCCATTCAGAGGGACCTCACCACCCTGGAGGCTGACAGGGACATCATGAAATTCAACAAGTACAGCTGCAAAGTCCTGTATCTGTTTGGGAGTAACCCCTGCCGTGATACAGGCTGGGGACTGGCTGGCTGGGAGCAGCCCTGGTGAAAAGCAGTGGGGGATCTTGGTGAGCAGAAGGCTGCACAGGAGCCAGCAGTGGGTCCTGGCAGCAAGGCAGGTCAGCAGTGTCCAGGGCTGTTATGAGCAGGAATGTGGCCAGGAGATTGAGGGAAATAATTTCCCCCCAGTACTCACCACTTGGTGAATTACATACCTAGACAGCATCCAGTGTTGGTCTCTCAGCCCACCCCCAAATTCAGGACAGACAACAATAAACTTGGGCAACCAAGATGGTCAGGAACTTGTTCAGCTGGGACAAGGGAACCTAACAGCAGCCCTTACAGTGTTTCCCAAGAGGTGGCCAAGAACATGGAGCTAGGCTCCTCACATTGCTGTGTGGTGGGAGCTTGAGAGAAAACAGGCATGAGCTAAACCAAGGGAGGTTTAGACTGGTTATAAGGGAAAAATGTTTTTTCCCCATATGGATGGTACCAGGAGCCTATTGACACTCTTCAGAGTCCTTCCTTGGAGTCAGTCAAAACCTGACTGTTAAAAAATAATTTTTAAAAGGCAAAATAAGCCCCAAATAAAATAATACAAAGTCTTGATAACAGGGAGGAGTGGCACTGTTGAAAACCTGGAATTGTGTTGGTTCTTCATGTGGCAGGTCATGATAATGTTATCAAAACTGCAGAACTGAGTATAGCAGGTTATTTGCATTACAAAGGGAACAATAAGATAAGTCAATACTTAATAGAGGAATTAAATAAATGGGATTTTTTATTTCACTCCATGTTGTACAGAATTTTGGTGAAATACACTGCCTGTTAGAAAAGACGAGTCACGGTCTGAAATTCCGAGTGTCAAATGAGTGAGTGCTGAAAGAGTTTGAACTATGTAACACATGTCACAATAACTAGCTATTCTGTCCACTCCTTTTCACTGAATTTATTCTTTTCACTTTGTCTCAGATCCCATTAATTTGGAAATCTGGAAATCAGTTTGGGATAAGGACACTAGAATGCCCTGTCTTTTGTCTTTTATGCGATGAAATGAATATGTCTTACCTTTGACTAACAGACTAATGTGTGATCCCTGTATTTTTGACAGCATGAGAGCTCAAATATTTGCTTGTCAAAATGAGAATGGAGTGTCACTTTGATTTTTAGAAATCTTTTAGCCTTCTGATGTTTTCATTCTTATTGCAGACTTTCTCACACTCTTTCTGTAAATAACTCAATTGTTTTGCATTCTTTCATAGAGGTGGAGAAAGTTAACTGATTGTTAGTTTGTCTAGTAGCATTGGAGAGGTGGCCTTTCCACCCTCCAATCCACTGTCACTTTTGTAAACCTATAAATATTAGAGTCAGAAAATAAAAGTCCTTCTCTTTTTCACCTTCAACTGTGTGTGCACGCGTGTGTGTTCTCGTGTCCAACAGTGACAATGGAGTATTGGAAAATAAATAATTATGGACTTCTAGAAAGAAGAGTTACGATTTTCTTTTTTCTTCTTTTTTCTTTTTTCTTCTATAAACAGCACGTCTGAAAGAATGTTCTTTGGCATATCTTTTTCCCTGAAGGCCTTTAGAGGAGATCCCATGATATTTGCAAGAAAAAGAATCCAATAATTGAGTCACCCATAAGAGAATGAAAATTATAATTAGCATTTATATAGCATATTTTTTGAAAAACACACTTCACAAATAATTGAAAAGCATTGCTGAAATGTACAGTATCAACCAGAAATGTTCTGAGAAAAGACAGACCAAGTGTACTGTGAGTAAGCCCTTACTCTTGGAGCTCCACATGGCATTATTGTGCTTTTCAAAGCGAAGACAGGATTTTGTTTGTTAATGTTATTCTTTGCACATTCTTTCTGCTTTAAATTAGAACAGCAAGGAGTTGAGGCACCTTGGCTTTTGCTTGTCAAAATAATCAGGAATGATTGGTGAATTGGGATGGAGCCCAAATCTCAACAAAAGCATATTCATATTTGGAAACAAAATGTAAAATCTTGTCTCCTGCTCTTCTTCCTCCCATCCCCCCAGTTTTTCTTTTTCTTTCCATACTTTTGTTTTCATTGTACTTGCCGGTCTGGGAACTATTTAAATAGGACTAGAAAAGCTCTGCTTTGCCCCCAGATGTGCTGTGATACTATCTTGTTGGAATCTCCATTTTTGAGATCTAACCCACAGAGAGCCAGTTGAGGTAAGCAAGTAAACTTTTGAGTACTTGATTTTGTTACTTAGTTTGGTGCTGAAAAGGAGTCACTAGAGGATCAGAGGTTTTGTCTTTTCCTGTTTGATCTGTTTGAGACTTTTCATTCCTGCACTTAGCTCAATATTCTTGCCATACAGTATTCTTTAACATAAAAATGTTAAAGGTGTAACACAAAGCTGTCATTAACTGAATCTTCTTTGTTTTTTAATATTTTCCTTCTGAGGAGTCAAAGGATGGGTAATGTACTTCCAGACCTGTGTGAATGAGAGAAACCTGAGGAATGTGCTGGGTTTGATAACTTTGTGGAAATCAGATTCTCCCTCTGTTTCAATGGGGGTTGTGAAGCAGCTCTCCAACAAGAGCAGAAATTGGATATCTGAACAGCATTAGGGAAGCATCCAGCAGTGCAGGATAGTGTTTGAAGTCCCAGGAACTCCCTTATGTTCCCTTGTTTAGTTTTGCACTGCAGTGGTCAACATCCATTGAAATGGCAGGAGGATTTAGGAAAAAGGAAAGCAAAATCTGATTTTTTTTTTTTTTTGATTTTTCATGTAGCAGAGGTTTCCTAGGAAAGGTTAGTCCTGCAAGAAAAGAAGTGCACAAAATCAGTGATTATCTATTTATCATCTATGGATGGTGCAGATGAGGGAACCATATTAGAAAATTATAAAAGGGTATTCTAGAACTGATTTTTGTACTCTTGATGTATATTTAATGGAAAGTTACACATGCATCTGCTTACACCAAAATTGTCCCTGACGAAGCTACTACTTGATAAGACAGAAGAAAGTGCATCTTGACATGGGTTTTTGAACTCTGGGCTGGGAAGAGCTGTGTTCTACAGGGATCAGAGGGAAAGGGACCTGCATAGTCTGCCAGGGTCTCAAGGGCAAGGTTAAATATCTATAGGGAACACCTAAGCAGAGAAGACATGGTTGGACAATGCACCAAAGAGGAAGAAGTAAGATGTAAGTGGCAGCAGAGAAGCAAGTAGTTGTGAAAACAGGGATGGGACTATATTTATCTATGAGAGAGGTTGTGAGGTAGGCAAATAATTAATATGTTTGTTTCACTAAGATTTCTCTGAGTAGAAGTTGGCCTTTGTGCCTTTTTTTGGAAGGTGTTGTGTAATCTTTTGAAGGAAAGTGAATTTGCCATAAAACAAATAGGAGAGTCCAGTTTACACTAATACAAAGACAGCTCTGTGTGACCATGGAGCAATTTTTCCCATTACTCCTCCCGAGAGACAGTTACATCAAATGACTGATTTCTTATTTTTAATTTTGAAGAGAAAAATAGAATATGATTTCTGGAGCATTTTTGAAAATAGTACTTCAACTTAAAAAACAATAAGAATGGCATGTTTGTTCTCTGTACCCATCTTTCTGCCATTTAACACTCTTTTGGTGTGGTGTTTTGTGAGACCTCTGTCTAACTGTACAGCCTTTCAAACATATTTTCATCTCATTCAAATTGTACCTGTCTCATTTACCTGCTCTGAGTGTTTATATTCAAGATCTGAATCCTCCCAAAGATCCTTTGGGTAATAGTGTTTGGGGATTTTTTGGGATCTGTCTCAAATATTGACTTTCAAGTTGCTCTTCCCAGATTTGAGTTAGTGAATAATAAAAACGTTTCCTTATGTCCAAATTCAGATAGTATGATGAGTCTGGAACACATTCCCATAGTCCAGCTGGTTTTGTTATAGCTGTGTGCTGTCCATATTGATTAGAAGAGTTTGAAATTCCTCAGGTTTGTCTCTAAGACAACGATTGCTGGTTTCTGTTCTGAAGTTCTTCTTGAATTATGGCAAACACGGGGTCTTTTTAAATCCACGATTAATCTGATCTTTAAGAAATGCTCCCGTATGCTTCAAGATATTACCTTTTTATTTTAAACTACTAGTTTCTAAGCCAGGTATGAGCTCTGGGATTTTCCCTACTTATAAACACTATGGAAGCAGAACAATGTCAGGTCCAGTCAAGCAGGGAGTGGGAGCAGACAAAGCCTACTGAAGAACTTCACATATTGTAAGCAAGAGATATGTTTTGGTTTGGTTGTTGATGGTTCTTTTGGGTTTGGCTTTGGTTCGGTTTTTTTGTGGGGTTTTTTTCCCTTTGGGGACTGTTTTGGGTTTTCTTTGTTTGTTGGGTTGTTCCTTGTTTGGTTCTGGGGTTTTTATTTTGAGGGAGAGAGAGAGAGCTATCACTACTTAGTTGAATAGATTTAATCTCTTAGGAAACTTTTCCAGATACTGAGACTAAATTCTTCCTTTTCTTCTGCTTTACCCTCTCCTTCCCATCTTCTCACTTGTGAGTGGGACCAAATGCTGTGCTTACTTGGCTCATTGTAAACATGGAATGCAACAGCTTTTAATGGAAAAATGGAACTTCTTTTCTACCTAGTTATGTAACTGGTGAGAAGGTCTCCCTGGAATGAGAAGTGTTGCTTTATTCCTTTCAGTGTGCGTTGTACCCATTAACTCACCAGACACTTATGAAAGGGAAAATTATAAAGTATTTTTAAATTGCCAACACTAGATACAAGTGAAAAAATGACATTTAGGTTTTTCAAGTCCAGTTCTTTTGCTGAATAAATATTTACAATGTCTGTTTATAATGTCATGTCAAATTAAACTAGTATTTATTTTGCCTGGATGAAAGCCACAAGTAGCCTGAATTAACCTTAAGAAAAATGTTGAGATTGCAAAAATACTGAGGTCAATACAGCAAACAGTTCTCTGAGTACTGCAAATGCTGTTTTTGGAGTTTAAGTCCAGCTCTCTTGGATAAAACAGTGAAAATGTCTCTCAGATCAGTTTTCCATTAATAGAAAGTTTGATATTCATGATTTTATTTTCATGAAATATAAGTAATAAAATGGTAATGTCTTACCCTTAGTGGTGGAAAAGATCTTGTAACAAATCCCAGAAGATTATTGCAGGGGGAGCCTGATAATATTTTTTTATGCTAATTCTCGTTTTGCAGTGGGAGTGAATGATGTCATCCTGTCTCCTCCCACTGTGTAAACTAAGCTCGTGTCAAAGTGTTGCTGCCTCTTGTCACAGAGAGAACGGTTCACTTAAATGCAGCTGCAGTACTTCTGTGTGATACCTGTCAGAGCCATTCCCCGTGCGAGGTTGGGTTTGTGACCATGATGTCAAGATTTATCTGTCTTCTTTTCTGTGGATATATTGCACTAAACCTGGGAAATACTCAGAAATTGCCCAGAGGCAAGTAGCTATGATCAACTTTCTGGGGGTTTGTTTGTTTTTCTGTTGTGGGACTTCGCGGTTTTTAAAGCCTGTGTTTTGTTATGGAAATTTGTTTTCAACATTATTAAATGCTTTCAACATGATTAAAAGTAATAACCAAGATGAAAGAAGGTCAGGGAAAAGGCAAATCCAGGTATAACAGCAACCTTAAAGCTCTTGAATAAAATAAGCTCAAAAGTTTGTGTGGTATCTTGTGACTCTAGTGAGAATTACCATGACAAAGTTGCTGTCTTTAATCATTTTATAGTGATTTGGACAGCACTGTGCAGGTCTGTGGTTTAATATCTTAGAGACAATGTGACTTGGAAACACCCTGTGTCGCTGGTGGAAGATTTCAGTTTCGTCTTTGAAAGAACTTGTATACTTTCCCTTTATATCTGTCCTTAACAATTCAGTTAAGGCATTGACTAGTGTAGGTCAGGCTGTGTGCATTTTGAGAGAGAGAAATATGATTGATTAAAATTTGTACAAGTAGAAAAACCCCTCCAAACCTGTGTGAATATTTGTTTAACTATTCCTTTCTCCCAGAGTCTGGAAGTACAGTAGATTTGCGAGGCTGGCAGTGATCTCTTCTTCTCCTTGGTTATATGACACACGTAACATTGGCATTTTAATAGTATTTTATTGCTTACTGCAGGAAGAGCAGTCATAGCATAAAATTAAAAGAATATTTCTCTATCTGGATGGTAAAATAGTTCATAGTGCCTTGGCATTAAGGCAGCAATTTCACAACTGTTTCTGTACTGCACGTATTGCTCTCACTTTGTGGAAGTGCTTGCCTGAGTCCACTGTGCTTTGTAATGCATTTTACATCTGCATTCTCCTGCAGCCACTGACATTTAGAGGAACCTGTGATTTAGTTATGAGAGTGTTTATTAAGAAATAAGCACTTTGAGGGCTTCCTAGGAGATTCTCTTTCATAGAAGGGAAACCTAAAGATATTTTGTGGAGTTGAGGTGATTTTTCAACCCCACCCCTCCTTAAGAGACTTTTTTTTTTTTTCAGAATTTCATTATTTTTCTTTCTTCCCTGTGATGATGTTCTTTTGAAATTATCTTTCTTTTAATCTCATCTTCTGGAGCCAATATGGAGTTTTCTGTATACTGGTAATAGTGGAACAGTGTGTAGTCTGTGAGTAACAGATATGCAGTTCAAGTCAAGCTAACTCTAAGAATTTAGTTTCATGAAAAAAGGACTTAAGAGAGGATTATGTTGACCAGACAGGAATCTTATATGTGTTGCCTAGACTGAGGGAAGGAACTTTTCCAATGCTTGTCTTTTTTAAATGGTTTCACTGGACTTTCTGCTCACTACTGTAGAATAGTGGCTCTAAGTTTATGCTAACTATGAAATTCAGACAAAAGCTTCTAATCCACTGCAGGATTAACTTTGGCATGCATTTTTTTCTGTCCTAAAATAACATTGCAGAAGTTCTGTTTGCCAAATGCATAAAGCTGCAGGTGGAAACTTCATTTCTTTTCAGTGAAATAGCTTTTTTAAGATTCTCCCCTTGCAATGTGGAAGCATCAGTCTAATTCTTTTGTTTGTAGCTGCCTCTCCAGTTACTCTTTACAAAGAATTGCATTGAAAAAGCAAGTGTATTAGTACTTAGCTGCTATCTGGAAATGTTCAAAGGATTGTCTTCTACAGCATGGTCTTGTTTGATAGGGACTACAGACTTTTTTTTGTAAGCAAAGAGTATATGTGGATCTTAAAGGGTTTTAAAAATGAAAATATGTACTGGCAATATTCTGTTTTAAGAGGGCTTCTCTGCCTTGCTATGCAAGCTTAAATTCCAGTGAACTCCTGTGCTCTTTAAGTCCCAAAGTATATGTAAGTGAGGCTTCAGTCACTCTTGCTCTCTGGGGAACAGTGGAATCAAATTCATAACTTGAAGGAGAGCAGTCTAGCCAAACTCGCTTTCTGGTGGTGCAGGTACATGTGGGAACAGGTCGTCAGAGTAAATCTTGCCCTTCTTACCAGCACTTTGCAATTCTAGTGCTCAAATCTTCTCTCCCAGAGGCAAAACACACTGACCCCATGTCTCATGGACTGGGATTTCCTTTCACTGGTACAAGGTGGAAGGAACATCTTGCCTCCTGCAGCTGCAAAGGAACAGAGCCAGTACAGTGACTTCCAGAGCTGTTTGAGAGACTGTGTGCAAATGTGCTGGTCAGGAGGCTGGAACACAAATTGCTCCCTTTTCCCATATATTTTTGTACTTTCACCTCCACACATGTGTGTTTTACTAGGATGCAAAAGAAAATATTATTGCTGTTCTCAAAAGGTTTTTATTAATGAATTCTTTCATTGTTTTGACTTCAAAGATTAAGGTATTGTTGGAGGAATAATAATAATAAGAAGGAAAGACAATATAATTGGGAAAGGAAGGCTGGTGGGTAGTGTGTTTTAGTATGAAGGCAGTGGGTTTTTTTAAACTTGTGTTTCATCTGGGAGACCACTTGCTAAGAAAATTCTGCAGTCAGTGCCTTTGGATACTGAGTGAGGGATCACAGAACAGCACAGTGAGAGATGGTGGTACCATTACAGATGACATTTCATCTAGTATTTCAGCAGCTGTCTGTTCAACTTTGTCCAGCCTCTAAAGTTTTCTTCTAATTAGAATTTTTCTACTTGTTTTTGTCTCTCTCATTATGCCATTATGCCAGTGCCATCCAACGTATATGATTCTAAAGTTCAACACTGTTGTGCTTTATTGATGGATGGAAACATGCTCTAATTTTTAGGGTTCTGCATAAAACAGAAAAGTTTTATGTTTTTTCTGAACAGAAAAGTTCAATTCTTAAAGAGCTCCATGTTGTCTCTCTAGACAGGAATTAAGTACAGCAAAAAGGCTGGTCTTTAGAGAATGAGTTGGTAAGCAGAGCATCCAGGATCTGAGACAGAGATGAGAAAACAAAGCCACAGAATCCAGAACAAACAAGTTACAGGACGTAATCCACAAGATTGTAGTGCTTTATAAACCGTATTTCACTGTCATCTTTCCACTTGGAGCTGATACAATTGTTGAAGGAACAGCTGAAGAATAAGTTCTTAGTGTTTGGTAAAGCAGCATTTCATGGTTTTGATTTTGTCACTTGACTTTCCAGTTACAGCACAGAGGCACATGGAAATGTGGTTTTTCACTACAATCTCTGTTTCTGATAGCTTTTGTCTATCTTCATGTTCTGGTTTATTTTGTTAGAGCTGAAAAGAATTTGGGGTTGATCCCTTCCTATAAAATTCCAGTTTTAGGAAGTTATTAAAAAAAAAAAGAGTCTGAATGTTTTTCTGTTTTTTTTCAGGGGATTTTTTGACATGCTTCTGACCACTGTGGTTTTCCTACTATTTGAATTAGTCATCAGGTACAGTGGAATTCAGGTCCATCCTGGTTCTACTTTCCAGGACTCAGGCCTATCCTACTCTGCTGTCCAGGAAGGGCTCAGGAAACCCTAATTTGGCTTTCTCCTGGTTGCTGTCTTCTTAGGGAAGAAGAATATGGACTTGACATTTCTTAGGGGGCCATGTGAAAAAGCCTGATTTACAGACTCCTGTAGGGAAAACCAGATCCAAAACTTCCTTGTATCTACAGTTGTCAGTAGTGGGGTTAAGTGGGAAAAAGAATTGTTTTGCACTGAGGATTTGTTTCTTTGTTTGGAAGTACTGAATATGTTTGGTTTGATATTGTAGATAGCTACTAGCTAATATTTGTACATAAGGTAATTATAACTGACACCTCTTTTAGAGTGAGTGCTGTATTTACAGTAGACTCCCAAACTTTGACATTTGAGAAGAGGAGTAGACTAATTTTATTCCTAGCTAAGTTTGCTGGCTATGCTGTGTTACGTAATACATCTTACTAAGCAGAGCATGTGTTTTCATTTACTAGTGTCAAACAGTTAAAACAATGTGGAGTTATTTCAATGTATCACAGTTGTCATATTGCAACAGCCAAACTTTAAACTTTTGTGCTGCCCTCTCCCTTCCTGCCAGAATCACCCCTTTGGTAGCTGTAGGGTGGCAGGGCAAAAAACTGTAAGACAGGGAAAAGTCTCCTGGAAGTTGTGGGGTTTTGAGCGTGCAATGAAGCTGGCATATCAAAATATCACAAAAGGACTGAAACGACATGTGGTTTATATGTTACTGTCCCCATGGTTTATAAAACATCTTTCTGGGAACTATTTTTCAAAATGTACAATGCATTAACCTTTAAAAAAACGTTCTTATGAAGAAGAGCCAGTTTGAACTAAATTATTAAACTTCATTTTTTGTTGTGTCTGGAAGAAGTGCAAAATTAATTTGGGTTTTTTTGTGAAATATTTTTCTTATGTTTAATGGCGCATAAGTGACAAGTCCAACAGGAAATTTAAAAGGGCTCCTTTATCTGGTGTAGTAGAGTGACAAGGGTTTTCAGTCACTAGATATGTCATGGCAAATTTGGCTGATTCTTGCTGAGACTGAAAACAGCCTGTAAGAATATAACAATTATAGCAGTTCATTTAATCAAATTTATCTTATCATGCAGACAGTTGTGTCCTAGGCTTGCACATAAACGTATCAAAACCCAGTACTGAGTGTCAGGCTTCTGAGTTCAAAGATAATCTGTAATACCAAATTCCATTTTTGTATTGGCACAAGCAGTGTGCAACATTGTGATGATACACATGGGTGGATTCTGCCAGAATTAAATTCCACTGCATATGAACGCCTCCAAAATGATCTCACTGCTGGGTAATCTATATAACCTTCCACCTCTTCATTTTAATTTTTGTGTTCCCAAATATCTCTTTTCGAACCTTATTTTTCAGCCCTCCTTCATATAATCTTTGGCTCTAGCTGTTCCAGAAGGACAAGCTACATAATTCACTTGAGGGGAGAGCTGTAGGCTAAATCCTGCTGCTGCTGTGGGGCCAGACCTACTCTATATGGATGGTCTAGTTTGTGTATCTGTTGACTGATTATACAGTGAATGGACAATGGGTTTGAGGCTTCTTTGGACCTTTTGGACTCACCAGGTGTGTACTGCACACTGCATGTGGAAACAAAAACCTCTGTCTGCTCCAGGGGGAAAAAATGGCTAGCAGTGACCTGCCATAGTCAGAACTGTTCATGCAGCTCCTATTGGATTTATTTTCCTTGGGGGAATTCAAGTGCAAACTTGAAATTGTTTATGAGCAAGACAGATTTGTTGCTGTGGAGCATTCTTGACTATTGCCTTTTACAGAAGACAGTTGGAGTCCTTCTCACTGGCATGGTGAATCCTGGTGAGAACAGAAGCAGTATTGGTGTTCTGGACAGCCTGCAGCCTAAAATAGGTGCCAGTAGCATAACAGCCCAGTCTGCAGTGTCTTCCCAAGTGGAAAAGGGCAGCTGGAAACAGGCCAGATCCTACTCAGACTTGCTTGACAGGCCTTAGTTCAAATGGTCTTAGTTTAAAATTGTTTTTTCTACAATACAGGACAACATGTACGTAATGCTGGTTTGCTTTGTGAGATATGTATTTGCCTTATTGTGCTGTGAGAATGGTGGTTGTGAAGATGAGTACTGGCAGCATCATGAACTAAACTTTTGTATGGGCAAGGGCTGGGCCAACTTTTCCAGTACTGCCATCCCTCAAAACATAACAATTATGTGCCATTTTACTCTGGCTATATCAACTCTAAACCTCCTCACTTGAGCAAACCAGTGTGTGTCATATCAATGTGAAGAAAAAACAGGTCAAGTTTTGAACCATCAAGTGAATTTCTACTGTTCATGAAGTCATGATTGTAGTTATGGTCACCAGAATTGAATGTTTTTGCACTCACTGCTTCACCAAAGTGATGTCATCAGAGTGTGCAGGTATCCAGGCAAGGTTATGGAAGGATGGTTGCATTAAGATTAGCAACACAGAGTCTTCACCTGTTCAGAGCTGCTGAATAAAATGCTGGTAAAGAGTTGGGGCTTTAGTTATGAAGATTCTAGACCTAAAGGCAGGGAGGTAGGGAATGCTCTTTTATAAGAGGAAAAGTACTTTTCTCCCAGTCTGGAGGGAAGCTTTACTGTGCTTGTTCAGAGGTTGGAAGACAAAATAAAACCTGTGTTCTGTAAAATGCTTTAGATTTGTTGCTGAGTATTATTTAGAGCATCTTCTGGAAGAAAAATAAACGAGCCACGTGCAATAATAATTTTTCTTAGGCTAATTGTAGCCATGGCTCTTATATAAATACTGTTTACCTTGAACAAACATGTCATCGGGGCTCCATGTGAATAAATCCACTTCGATAAAACCCAGCTTAATGAAGTGCCTAAACCTCTGCATGTGATTAGATTTTATTTGTGTGTGTATGGGGTGTGCTAACACTAGGGTGTCACTGTATGTACTTAAAAAGAAATTGTAATTCTATACCCTTTCTCAAGCTGAAGAGTTGATGGCAAAATGGATTGTCAAAGTATGAGGGAATTTTTTAGGGCTATTCCAGCATTTTTATATAGTTCTAAGGTTTTGCATTATTCTTAAAATCTGCTCAGGAACAGCACAATTCAATAGAAAGAGAAAAGATTCTTTCTAATCACCTGCAGTTGTGGCATTAGTTTATGAATCTATAAATGGCCACAGAATGCTTGATATGAGTTTACATAATTAATACTTTGGGAACCTGGCCAATTTTAGAGGACTGAGAGTGTATGTGGGATAGCATTATTTTTAAACTCACATTTGGAAAAGACTGTTCTTCTTTTGTCAGCTGCTTGCAATGTCTGCTTTATATTAATTATTCACTTTAATTTTTCTTTCTGTGCTGGAAAAGTCTGGAGTAATTTTAGAACACATAAAATTGTGGTTGGTTCAAAAATACAAATATTGAAATGAAATTTCCCAGAAGATCATTTTCTGACTTCAAAGTTAAAACATTTTTCTGGCATTTTAGATTACCTCATTACCACAGTTCAAGCCTATACATGAACGAAAAAGATGCACACTGATAAAATTACAAGACTTTCAGGCTTTATCACTTATCACTGTTCTTTTGAAATCTCAGTGTCTGTACAACATGAACAAACATACACTGAAAACAAAGGCATGGATGCAATAGTCTGAAAGTTGATAAGACATTGAGCTCTGAGATACAAATAATAGAAGGAAAACTCTACTCTCTGACCTGAACATTTTGGCAGAGTTCCATTCTGTGGCTCACGCAAACCCTGAAGTAGTTGGATTAAATGGCAGGGCAGAGTTTTTATTTATAGCACAGCGTGCAGCTTGTTTCACAGTCAGGCTTAAGAACCATGAATTCCCTTAGTTTGGTGAAGAGCTGACTCAGGTAAAAGTGGTGAGGTTTCCTATTCAGCTTGAATCAATAGGTCTCCTTCTTTTGTCATAAAGCTAATTAAGAGACATTCACTGGGTGAACATGACTATGAAATTGCTCCACAGTGACAGCTCATTACTTGCTACCTTACAGATGAACACCAGCTTTTAGCTATGATCTGACAAGCACCAATACTGCATCTCTTCAGCATTCCTTCCTGCTCTTTGGTTTAGTTACGAGGAACACAAGAACTGGCAATTCTAATAGAAATGCCTTCTTTCTTGTGTTGGTTATTCAGTGCTCCTTAGTAGCTGGTACCCCTGATGTAACTCAGTTGGTGTTATGGAGTAGGAGGTGATTTATGTCCTTTATTCAGTGCTCCTTAGTAGCTGGTACCCCTGATGTAACTCAGTTGGTGTTATGGAGTAGGAGGTGATTTATGTCCTTTGTTAATCAAGTAGGTATAAACATGAATAAGATTTTTTTTCCAAAAGATTAAAATACTAATTATGCAATTAATTTTAGCTGAAGAACTTATTTTGAATTGTTGGCAGATTTGGGGATTTTTGCTCCATTGGAAAATCTTTACACACCTTGCACTTGTGTCACGAGTGTGATTTCACACAGACTCTCTAGTACATTGAGGCATAGACGTGCACTCATAAAGGCAGCCTGGGATCTTGCTAATTTGCCTTTGGTAAATGCATTACATCAAAAATTATCTCTTTTAATCTTTCACACTTTCATCAATCCCCTGTAGTCTCACAATTTTGGTAACATGATCAAATAGCAGATGATAAAAGCTTTAGTATGTTGTAAATGTACAGCCATGAATTCTTAGAAAGCAGTTTCTCAGTAATGTAACAGATGTTTATTGTGTTCCCTTTCCACTCAGAAATACTTACAGCAATTAGCAAGGGAGATCATATGCTATTATTATACTTATTTGAAGGCAATGTGAGGTTGCTCATAGTATTAAGGATGTAGAAAATTACCTGTAGGGAATAGATAATCTCATTTACGCCCTGTTGAAACTTCAAGCATTGTGAATAATTTTTTCCATGACCTGGGCCTTCTGGATTTTTTTCAATAATTTGTTTTTGTAGTATTAAAACACTTGTCAGTTGTCGAAAAAAACTGGCACAGGGAAGACCATCTCATTTAAAAACTCTGAAGTCATGAAGCATTATTTATGTGCTTAATACACTCATAAGTCAGAGAGCATTCCTTGGGAATTAATGTAATCTACTGCACACTGGGTTACAAGATCAGTAATGAGAGAGACACAGCTTCCTACATACCATAAATTCTCCGTGAGCATTTGGATAAATGCCTGAGAGAAATACAAGCAAAAAATGCAAAGTCAGGCCTACAAAGATTGCTTAGCTGATGGTTTTGTGCATAGATGTACGTGCCCCTATCCCACCCCAAAATTTTCATAAGCCTTCCTTTTGTGTAGCTGATAGTATTCTTTATTGGCATTTTTCTTTCAATGAAACACCAGCTGGAGAAGTTACTAAAAAAAAAACAAGTATAGACATAGAAAGATGGGTTGGAAAGAGAGATTACTTCCTGCAGCTTTCTTTCATCTCTGTAGATAAAAGGCAACATGGTGAAAATAGAGCAGGTGATGTAACAGATAAAGAATTCAGAAATATAGTCAGAGAACGTGAACTCTATGCCATGTCCTGGGTAGGAAGGGAAATATGTGGGAGAAAAGATGAAACACCTTCATTATCAAAAATAAGTATTTGTCTTATCTTAGTACTCGCTTAATCATAGATATAGCTTTTATTTTACATGTTGTATACTTACTAGTCTTGGTGTCCATTATTTTCTGTAATCCACTGATTTAGAACCATTTACTTCATATTTTAGTTTTCTTAAGATGAGTTAACAATGCCTCTGCTTCACAATGTGTTCATAGAGCTGAAAAATAATTTCTGTCAAATTTAGGAATTCAATTATACATTCTAAACTTATGAAATATTTATTAGTACTTTTTAAAATTAAAGATGTACTGGCAATTTGTTGCTTCTTTTCTCCAGATGTGTTTGAACTGTAGAATCTTTCCTTTGGTCTCTGCAAACTCAAAATATGGAATAATATAGAAGAAGATTAAAAGGATCACCTCTGATTTTTCTTAATCTGTTGGGGTTTTTGTTGGGTTTATTTTAGAGTAGTAGTAAGAAGCCAGGTCATCAGTCCTGAGATCTGTCTCATCTAATGGTGCAAGATGAGATCCATTTTCCAGCTGGAAAAACTATGTGCAGTTGGAATCAATCCTTATAGGACTGGGCTGTATCCAGCAAGTGTCATAGACATGTGTGAGAACGTTCAGTTTGGAGACCAGGAACATAAGTGAAACCACTTTATTTTGACTGCTTTTTTGGAAACATAGGGCAATTTTTTTAAATTTACATTTTATTTATTTGTTTGTTTGTGTCTACAGCTTTCTAAATCAAAGGAAATTAAGTGGCTAAAAGCTTTGTTGACAGACCTAACTCCATTGACTAGCCCAAATCATAGTTGTCCAAGCACAATAGAATTTAATATTTCAGTACTGCTTTTGTTACTGACAGAGTTTTCTTACTCTGAGTTTAGCATTTGATACACAACACCGCCCAGGAATTCTTATGTGTGCTTCAGATATTTAATTGCTTTATCATCTGTCTGCTTCTTAAAAGTGGGGAATTTATTCCAAAATTAACACAGAATATTGCAAGCACCTTTGCCAAGTGCCATTCAGAGCTATTAATCCTTGCTCTATTGGCAGTCCTGTATGTCTTGGGTGTTATTTTGAGCAGACAACACATGTATTTTGTGTGATCATATGCGGGTTGCAATGCTGGAAGTGGAAAACCATTGTGACCTCAGAAAAAGGATAATCCCGTTCCATTTCCATCTTTTTGCATATTATTTTAAAGATTCTTGCTTCAACTATACCCAGCATAGTGGGGGGACTTAGAATGTCACCTATTTCTGAATGGGCATCTGTATGTTGTTTGTTTTCCTTCAATTCCAAAGCAGGTCATTATGGACAACTCCTCTGCTTTTATTCTTTTCCACGACCCAAGTTCTTTCCCAAGCATACACAAGGCACAAAACATTCTCCCTCACTGAAATGAGTCTAGGAATTACAGTGGATGTTGCTCAAGAACCAGAAAGAGCTTCTTCAGCAATATCAAAGAGGTATCAAAAAGGACTTTGGACTTTTTACCACTGACTGCTGTTCTTTGAGCCCAGTTTTCCATCTCCCCTGTAATGTAGGCATCCAGTCTGCATTTCTCCAGTCTGACAGGAAGGATACCTGTGGAAATTGTGCCAAAGTTGAAGTAAATGTTGTTCACCCCTTTCCCATTGTATGCAAAGCCAGGACTCACATTACAGAAGGTGGCAAGCTTTGCCAGACAGCCTGGCCTTGGTAAATTTGCTCTGGCTGTTCCAAATCACCTTCTTGTGCATCATGTGCGTAGGTGCGACTGTTCCTGGTGACTGAGGCTAGGGGCAGCAGCTTGCAGTTTCCTGGGTGCTCTTTCTTGCCTTTACTCAATCAATTGCATTGAGATATTTTTCTCTTCTCACATAACAAAATAATCTTACTTCTCCCTGGCAATTCTCTTATGCTTATCTATATACTGAAAAGACCATGCCTTACTGGATTTTCATTTTGTTTGTCTTAGAGATAGGAAGTAGGATACTGGGATTCATGCAGAGCACTGAGGAGGGCAGCCCTCCTTCAGGCTTTATGGTGTATACTTAGATGTGCAGAACAAAAGTAGTAGCCTTCAATTGGAAATATAGTAATTTTTACTAGGAAACATAGGGCTGAAATGGACTTCCTGAACTCATTTTGACCACCTTGTTCTCATTCCCAAGACAGTTTGTTCCAGAGTGTAGCTCCCTGTATCAGTTTTCCAGGTATCTTCCTTGCTGCAGTTTGTCACTTCTCTTCACAAATATGGAGCAGAACTAATTTATACTGCTTTTCCTCAGGGCTTTGTTTGTTTGCCATATGTATTTGGATACTGTTTTCATATCTGTCTATATACTTTTTCTCCAAGCTCAGTGGCTCCTATTTCCTCAGGCTTCTTTCCTGGGTAATATACTCTGTACCTCTAGTCACTGAATTTGATTTTTTTCCTGAATTTATCAAGATGGTCTGTTTTGCAGTGCTCTGTGTATTTATCCATTAGTGATAAGAGACCTTTTTAGAAGTGAGAACTAGTGCATAAAAGGACTGGGATCCATTTCTTCAGATTTAAAATAGAGAAGGTAACAATTTTGAAACATACCTAGACATGTTGGGAATTCTGAGACTTATAGATTAATTTACAACTAAAGGGTTGGAAGTACATGCTGGTTTCAAATTTATTCTGTTACTACAGCTTGTAAATCCTCCTAGCTGTCTAAATACGACTATCTTTAAGCAGGTTTGTCCCTAAAAAAATAACCATATTAATGATTAATCAGAGTGCTTAGTAATTAGTGCTTAATCAGAGAAGGAGGTAAAACAAAGTTAGCTTTAAAATCATCTAATGTTACAGAATACTCAGCTAAAGACTTGCTCTTTCATTTGCTTATATTATGGTAAATAAGGTAATACTTATCACAGAAGAGGATTTCAGTGTTTGACTACCTATTTTGTTCTATTAACACAGATAAACATGCAAATTTCAATTTATTATTGCTTGAGGTTTTTTAACTGTTGATTTGGAGCTGCCTTATAAATTCTACACAGTAGAATTTATACTTTCTTGCTGTTGGTTATTTTGATATTCTTCTTTTGAATGATTCCTCCCAAAGTGTTTCAAAAGATCCCCAGATGTGTAATCACGGAGTGAAAAAACAAATTGTGGTATAATAAATGGTGATCACATGTAAGGAACAGACTTCAAATTGGCTGTAGGAAATGAGTCCCTCACTACAACCTGGGTACACAGTAACCCATGTAGCAGATTGCCTGTGCACTCAGTAATAAACACCAACATCCTGGATTGTAAAGTGTAGTGTCCTCACTCTTCTCACGGATGCAAAGGTGACTGCAGTTCCAGACTGTGTTTTTTGTTACGCCTTCGATTTTTGACTCTTCAAAAATGCACTGATCTTTGTAAATGAAAGGTGGCTTAAGGGAGTGGAGATGCCAAACGCTGCCCGCCACTGAGTAGGTAATGGCAGTGATAATGCACTGCCTGCTCATGAGCACAGGTATAGGAGACTTCCTGCATTAAGGTCTATGGTCCTTAACACCAATTGCTTCGATACATTTGAAGTTTATGGACAGAGCCAGTCCAACAGCATTTGAGTTCTTCACCTACTCAAGGTCTTAGTATTTTTTTGAGCTTTTCCTACTGAGGAGAGGTTGTTAAAGAAAGTCTCTGATTTTATTCAGCTGATCAACTCTGAAGTATGACCACCTTCTATGAGACATGTCCAAAGACCACATTTCTCTTTTGGTGTTTGCACTGGCTGATGCTCTTTAAAGGCTTTAAAAAAGAGAGTTAGACCTAGAAAATTTGTGAGAGTCTCCTTGCTTCCCACCATCTTCTGCTTGCCTTCATTGAATATATTTATGCAGAATCTGTCAGGTTCTTTGGCCAGGACATGGTTTTCTTCATAGCCCAGCCTGGGTGGAGTTGCCTTGGACTTGTTTCCTTGGACAGGAGAAGGAGCCAGGATTGGAAAGACAGCTCTTCTGGGCAAGATGCAGTCACTCTCTCATCAGCTCTGTCCAGGTGAAATTACATCCTGAAAAATACATACCAGGCCAGTCTGGAAAAAACAACAAATAAGGAGCTTTGAGAATAAAGCCAGGGGAACACGGCCCTGGAGAACCTAAAGACATCAGATCAAAATTAAGCTTTATCTTACTGCAAATAAGTGATCCATAAGCTAAATTGTAATAAGCGTTTCAGGTTGTTTTATTAACAAGCAGTTTTTGTCTTGTCATTTTAAATTTGTGCACTGTTCATTTAAAAAGTGTTATCTATCAAAAATTATTCAACTTGAAGAAGATGTCAAAAGTGCATTGAAAATAATGAAAAGGCTTGGTTTTGTCCCTATCCTTCAAAAATGTTGAATTGTTCCATGTTGAATTTTATAAATTTCTACCATCAAACACCAAACTAAGTTTACTAACTGCACACATAAAGTAGCTGATTTTTCTAAGGTTTAAAATAAAAATTAAACAGAATCCCACAAGAGGAGCCAGGGTCAGGTTATTTTAAATCATACCAAAGAAGTTTTCAGAGGTCTAACTCCTGTTCCCTTTTCCATCAGAGCTGCAGGCTTGGTTATTTTCAAACCACCATTTTCTTTCTTGTTTTCAGTTTTGTTTCCTATTTTAATAAATAATCAAAAATGACCTGTAGAATGCAAGGTGGAATTGGGGGTTGGACCACTGAAATGGGATCCCAGGTTTAAATCTAGACTGTTTTCAGCTTTTCACCCTAAAAATAAGGACAGTTACTTTGCTAAGTCAAATAAAAACTAATTTTAAACCAGCATGTTTGAGGAGCCTTGTGAAGGAGATCGTGATAAAAATGGAAATGGAACTTCAGTGAAGTTCTTGAATGACCTGAAAACAGGTGAAGCAGATGGCAACATATGAGCAATAAATTTCCCTTGTACAATGATTTTTTGTAGCTACATAGAAGCTGAAATTGCTAATAACTATGTCTTTACTTCTGCATTGATCTAACTGGTCCTAAGGTACTAATGAGTACAGCTTATTCACTCAGTTCTGAACTGTAATAATCACTAGAGAGGAATTGGCAAGATAAGTTTTAAAACCTTGTAATTTTGTAATACAAATGCTCTAACAATTCTCTTTTAGAAGTATATATTTAGTATATATAACATTAAAGAGCAGCATATTTCTGATTAGCATTAATAAAATGAAATGTGCATAGCAACTGGAGGAAAAGGTGTCAGTAACCTTGAAATAGTGCTGTGAGAAAGGACACAGGAAGGGATGGGGCTGACCCTGGGCCCTCACAGGGCATCTCTTCCTTTTGGGTCACTACCTTCAGCTGAACACCAGTATTGAGGAGTTTCACTACTGCATATTTCAGCTACTCGTACTCCTTTAGTAGTGAATTTGTCTATCATTTAAATTGCTAAAATGGCCCCAGATATGGGAGAAATATGGAGGGAATTACAGTTTATGCTGTTTTTTTGCTGTGTGCATTCTGTTAAAGAGTGTTGATACACCTGAGAAAAGTTGCCCTCTTTGAAATGAAAGCAGTTTGAAGGTGTAAGTTGAGAGCTCAAGGGTTAGGTTTTTGTAGATAGACGTGCTTGTCTGTGTTGTGCACAGTTAACTGCTGTTTGCTGACAGCCTGTTCTTCTGAAGCAATGTTAGACCTGTGTAGGCATAATAACACTTTGAAAAAAATGATTGGGGAACTTCATTTGCAAATGACAAAACTTCATGCGAGGCTGTTAGCTCACCCTGCCCTAAAAAGGTATTCTTGGTTGCCCTCTTCATATGGCACCTACTTTCATCATTCAGAGTATTTGTGAATGTGAATTTCGTGGCTAGGATCCTTAGTGTTTGATGTAATCTCTCACGAGAAAGGATCCTCAGCTATCTTATTGGAGAATACAAAGACAGATTTTCTGCAAAAGTGCAGAGTAACTTGGCAAGAGGCACTGGGCACAAAATAGAACACGGGAAATTCTGGTTAGATATTAGGACTTTTTTTAAACAGAAGTATGCTAAGCACTGAAAGAGGTTACCCCAGAGATGTTATGGAATCTATGTCCTCAGAGGTGTTCAAGACTCAACTGGATGTGGCCCTGAGCAACCTGAGGTCTGCTTTGAGCAGGGAGTTGAACTAGATGACTTAGAGAAGTTCCTTCCACCATAAGTGATTCCATTATTCTGTGCTTGTGGCTGCTTTAGAAGTGTGTCTTGTTTATTGTAGTACATAGAAACAGAACTATTTTTAAATGTTTCCCATTTTAAGATATATTTGGGTTGCAGCCAAACAACCAATATTTCTCCATGTTTGGCAGCCAAAATAAATACAAAAGTATAAAAGAGCAGAAAATAAAAGTTTCATAGTTTTAGATTATCATTGAAAACTTGCCTGGTGGTACTATGACACCAGATTTGGAAAAACCAAAGCACTGCTGTGAATGATTTGAATAAATGAGGTAGTGCTCACAAATAGATGGTGCTAATATATTTTCATAAGGCACACTCCATTTGTCTAGCACTCTGGGAGGCAGTGCTGGGTCTTGCCTTCATGCCCCTTAAAATCTTTGAAATGGTGGAAAATAAACAGTTTCAATGTAAGGCAAAAGGAATTCTGGCAACAAAGCCAAATTTGCTGTAATACACTACAGCTGTATTCACCCTCTAGTTTTGTAGGGCAGAGTTCAAGGATCCTCACTCTATGGATAAAAACAAGGAATAGGAGTGTATTTGATCACAAGAGATCATGCACACCTAAAGCGCACAGTAGACTCCCGGTATGAGTGAAAGTAACATCTAAACTTTTAAAAGTTTCAATATTTTCTTGCCTTTTTCTCCTGTTGCCTGTACATTCCAACTAGCAAAACTATAGTGCTTCCAGCTTATTCGGGCCATTGGTACCTATTTTCTTCTTTCTAAAGAGTTGGTGGTGGCTGGTTCTCTTATGATGCAGCTGATTCATTATTGAGCTGTTTTTCATTCTCTCTCAGTGTAGGCAGACTCCTTTCCTCAGTGATTCCAGCACTCCAAGTGCTCTGATGCACTTAACATCGTGCTGTTACTTCAGATGTGCTTTTCACAGTTTCTCCTGCTGATCTTGGCCATCAACTGACTTTTGTTGAAGAGAATGCTTGCAGATCAGTGTGGAATTTCTGTTGGCAAGCATGGAGGGAAAAACTGTGTTTCAGAGGTAGCTATAGATCTCAGAATCTTCCATTTGGAAATGGCCTCAATGTAAAAGAATTGCATTACAAATGCAAATACTTAAGAGCAGGGTTTCACTAACAAATGCCAAAAACTGACACAAATAAATGGAATTAGAGGACATCTAGTTTATCATGCGAGTCTTTCATCAAGGAGATGCAGGGAAAAAATGTCTCCTGGAATCCTAATAGGACAAAATTATTTTCTCAAATCAAATAGATTCTTATCACAGTATCATAAGACTTAAGTTCCTATGACTTCCCTTGTCCATCCAATCATATTTAATGAATGTTTATCTGAGTGATGACTAAAAGAGACATATTACTCAGAATGAGAATGCTTTCCTGGTTAGTTGTTCAAAACACTGTGAGATCTTTTCACTTGTGTTTTGGTCTATGTTAAAAACACAAGTGAAATCTATATTGCTAATATGCTCCTGGGGACAGTCCCCATTTACTAAGATAATTTATATATCATTTATATGCACCTTGCTCCAGGCTGGCCCTCTCTTGACTTGACTGGCAGTGTCTGTGCAGCACATAGGATTGAGCTCTCCTTGTCCTTGGTTGCTCCACTTCTGTTCGTACGCTTCCAGAAACTGGTCACTTATTGTTTTACCAGCTAATATTCATCCCTCATTTTCACTGATGCTGGAATGCACACAGCCCACAAATTGGAATGTGGTTTAGTCATATGAAGTGTGGCATCTGTGTTGTTGCTTTAGCGGTTATTTTCCCGGAAAAACACGCAGCTAAGTTAAAGTGAAGAAGGAGATTTGTCTGCCTTGCTCTTTGCTGCTCTTTGGGTCAGGGTTAGAAAAGACAGGTCCTGCTTGCCTAACCTGATCTCCTCTTTTGACAAGGTCACACACTTACTGGATGAGGGAAAGGTTGTGGATATTGTGTACCTTCAATGAGGCCTAATGCTGATCCTGCACCCAGCTCATGACGACCCAAAGCTGCCTGGTGAGAAAGGACTTGGACATGCTGGTCACCAGCAGCTGGGCATGTGCCAGGGTGTACCCAGGTGGCCAAGAGCCCAGTGGAAGCTTGGCCTGTATCAGCAATAGTGTGCCAAGCAGAACCAGGGAAGTGGTCACCCCCCTGTGCTTGGCGCTGGTAGGGCTGCACTCTAATTCCTGTATTAAGTTTTGTGTCCCTCTCTACGAGAAAGGTGTGGAGGAGCTGAAGCAT
>VXBC01002740.1:83474-211764 GCA_013399945.1 Ploceus nigricollis | reverse complement strand
GAGCCAAGTGGAAGCCTGGCCTGTATCAGCAATAGTGTGCCAATCAGAACCAGGGAAGTGGTCACCCCCCTGTGCTTGGCACTGGTAGGGCTGCACTTTAATTCCTGTATTAAGTTTTGTGTCCCTCTCTACGAGAAAGGTGTGGAGGAGCTGAAGCATGTCCACAGAAAGGGCCACAAAGCTGGTGAAGGGACTGGAGCAAAAGTCTTATGAGGAGGATTTGAGGGAACTGGAGAAAAGGAGGCTCAGGGGGGACCTTATCTCTCTCTACAACTGCCTGAAAGGAGGGTGTAGGGGCCACATGGGGGTCTGCCTCTTCTCTCAAGTAACAAGTGACATGACAAGGTCAAATGGCCTCAAATTGTGCAGGGGAGTTTTAGATTGGATACTAGGAAAAATATCTTCACCAAAAGGGTCATGAAACATTGGAACAGACTGACGATGTTTGAGGCACCATCCCTGGAGGTGTTTGAAAGTTGTGTGGATGTGGCACTTGGGGACATGGTTTAGTGGTGGACTTGACAGTGCTGGGTTTATGGTTGAACTTGATGATCTTGATGGTCTTTCCCAACCAAAATAATTTTTTCTTAATGTTTTTTTCCTAAACTCTGCGGGGACTCTGCAATACTTTTTGCCATCCAGGTCATCACTGTACTTAAGTTAGAGGAAAATGACCTGCCCTGTCAAGACAGGGTGGTAAGGNTAAGAAATTTATTATGGAAATCAAATCACTATACTTGAATTAAGTTCTGTAAGTCTTATTTTATTCTTAGACATGAATACTCAATAGAGACCCAGGAGACCATCATTTCAATAATGCTTAATGGGTTTTGAAGAATCCATAATTTAAACAGATGTAGCTCACTGTCAGTCAGAGATAATAATCCTAAACTTTGTTACCAGTTTTTACTTAGTGTCTTTATGAAGCCCATTAGGGGTATTTGAAGTGTGTTGTGTTTTCTTCCTGGTTTGTGCTATCTGGAGCCCTGTCAATATTCAGAGTTGCCCATCCTCAGTAGTCTTGTGTACTGAAAATAAAGGAGCTAGGATGTCATGGAGATTAGAAGCCACTGCTGCCCTTTTCCCCCTGAAGGTATTGCTCTGCTGAAAATGCCAGAGAACTGAGTTTTCTAGAAGCCTTGCAGTCTTCTGGAACCTGGCAGAGTTGCCTTTGGAAAATTGTGACAGATTCCTGGCTGAATGATTTTTCTTGATCAGTCTTTAGATAAAGGAAGGGAGGCAGATGTTTTCCATCAATTTTACTTGTACGCTTCTTTCTGTAAAGGGAAGAGACATAAAGTGTTGGCTTAAGGCTTTACATTCTATGTGCAGACAACTGCAGATGCTCAAATCATCTACTGAAATTAAGTGAGGCTTTTGGTCTCTTGGCAACTCTAGTCACTAGAATTTCACTAAAAAAAGCAGGGTATGTTGGGGTGATACCAGAGAATCAGTATGTACTTGTCTAGAGAAAGTTTGAATATCAATCTGCAATCTCTCTTTCTGAGAGAGAGAAAGCCAGAGAGAGAGAGAGAGAGAGAGAGAAAGAAAGAAAAGTTTAGTACTGTTCTACCCTATTATTCAATGATATATTATTTATCATTTATCTCATAGTTTTTCTTCGGGATTTATTTCCTGAAGTAAAATGATTGTCTGCAAAATTCTGTTTGCTCCTGATAAGTTAATTTCAGCCCTCATGATTGGACAGATGCCTGAAAATCTGCTGGGGATAAAAATTTATATTTTGAGAATGAGAAGAGAAATAACAACCCAAAATGTACTAGACCAGTGCTGGAGTTGTAAGTTTGGGGAAAAGCCAGCAATTCAACAGTTCTGAAAATATGATAGGCCTAACAGTAACAAGGGAGTATTAAAATTGTACATACCAAGGAAGGAAAAGGGAAAAGCCAATCCTCCCTTACCCCAACAAGAAGAAGCCAAAACACCAACTTGTAGCCTAAAAAGTTAGTCTGTTATGAAGTCATTCTCTGTTGCTAAAAGTTAAATTTTTGCAGATGGATATACAAGATGTTTCTTACTTTATGTGCTGTTCCCCTGGAAAGCATAAAAATGAATGTTTAAAAAGAGTTTCTTCGTAGTTTTGAGTAAAGTATTTATGTTAGTTAGGTGTCCTGGTGTAATTCCAAATACAAAATTACATTTCCAGCCCAACATAGGGGGAAAAAGGTTGTAGATTTATTTGGATCTAGTTACTGTTTATCCTCTACCATAATTTTTGAGTGTGATTAACTGATTAATTTAATTTTACAACTTCGTATTTTCTACTAAGAAGCAAAAAAATCAAACAAAAAACTTGTACATTTCTCTCCTATGGGTCCTACATATGGCTAATACAGCTATAACTCTTGCATTTAAAGGAAAAAACACTTGCATTTTTTTCCATTTACTTCATGCATGGTTTTACTACTGCAATTGTAGATGCTAAAGCAAATGATAATGCTAAACGAGTGGAAAAACAGTCATGTTGGCAACCACTATTATACATGACTGTTAGTTCACTTTTATAAATACATTGTGTTTCCAGGGGACATCACCTGTAAGAATTTTTTCAGTTGCATGGTATTAGCAAATTAAACAGCCAATATATTGTTATATTGTCATGTTCCATTACTGAATATGTGATGGCAAGGTAATGCATTCTGATCTCCTCTTTTTCACTCTTTCCCCAGTGAAAAGGCAGAGTCTGAAGGTTCAGATCAATGCAACAGATGACACCGTTTGCATGAGGTATCTTCGACCAAGTCAAAGCACCAAATTAGAAGGTTTTGTCCTGGGTTATGGAAACAGCTTCTTTTCTAATCAGTACATTCCTTTACCTTCAGAAGGAAAAAACTTTGTAACAGAACTTGGTAAGACATATTTGCTTTGCATGCTGTTGTTGTAATGAATTATGGGAGGAGACTGATATGAATATGAACCTTTTGTTCGCCTAATTTTTTGTTTTATTGGGTTGTTGCTCATGGTTTCTTTGTGTTTGTTTAAGGTTGCTGTCAAGAATTTCAGTGGAAAGTGGAATTAGCAGATCCTTCAAGGATAACAGCTAGTTCTTGTTGTCTGGAAATTTTGCTTACTGGTATTTGTTTTGGGGATTTTTGTTTTAGTGAGAGCCTGTCCTATACTTGAAGACATCACAGATCAAATGGGATGGTTTAGCCTAAAGATGCAGCTATAAAGTAGAATACGAGGGAAATGTACATGCTTTTAACAAATAATAGAAGAAGCAGTGAAACAGTCTTGAGAATAGTGTGGTTGATTCCTTCTGACAGAAACATTCATATCAACATGATGCCTCTTCTTGTAGGGATCTACTCCAGTATTACATGTTATAGATTAACCTCTGACTTCCATGTCAGATGTTACCGACAGAATTCCATGAGCTGTTTTATGGAAGAGACTAAACCATGTCAAGAATGCTGTATCCTGTTATCTGGAATAGGGAGAAGGAAGAATATATTAAAACATTGATTTATCAGGATTTGACCTTCTGAAAAATCTGTTAAATCCCTAGGGATTTTCCTATTGATTTCTTTAAGCTTTTCTAGCCTGAAATGAATCAATTTACCCTCATCATTGTAATGCTTGTGATCTTGGCGTAAAGCAAGGGGGAGGAAAGGATGCATAAGCATTCATTCATAAGAATGCATAGAAGTAATAATTGCCATGTTTTTGGTGTGGTCAGTTAAGGCCATCATGGGCATCTGCTCCAGGCTGGAAACTGCAGAATAAAAACTGAAAAAATAAGATATTAGGCATGGAATAATTAAGATATTAGAGACTGATAGGATCACTGTGGCAGAGGTTAACTTTCCTTTTCATGAGTTGGTACTCCTGGTATCTCTCTGTAATTTTATCACCCATCCAGTGTTAGACTTCATAACCATTGCTTAAGCTGGGTCTGGCTTACCTGATTCATCCTATGTGTAACTTTTGAATCAGTTCACTAAGAATGATGTACAGGATTTTCTGTGGTATACTGTGCATTAGGCATAACAATACCTGTTGCAGGAGTAGTGAGGATTAATATTTTTCAGGTACTCAGAGATCTTAGGGAAAAGCAAACAGAGGACTGAATGTAACATTGTGTAAGATAATTTGCACTCCCTATTTAATAGAAGCTTTTATACCTAATGTTTTGCAAAACTGAAAACTGAAAGCTCAAGGTCACCTGGAATTTCAGGTATACTGGTATTTTGTAGCTTTAACCTCAACAGTTAATGGCTGGAATCTAGGCACCTTTCTTTAGTTCCACAGCACACCAGAGCACTGACCATGTGCATATCCATTTGCTGTAGGGTGTCTGGAGAGGGAAGAGCACAAATGTTGAGGAATACTCTTCCTTTATGATTATTTCAAAGGAGAATAATGTCAAAATTATATCTCCCTCATGCTAATAGAAGTTGTCCGTTTCCTTGTGACAATAAATCTATGTTTGTGACTTCTGAATGTCCAGTAACTAAACATGCAAAATGCAACATAACATAGATAGCAAGACAAGCATTTCTAACCTTCAGAAAATGTCATCTTTGAAAAGACAGGAGTAAAGAAGTTATCAGCAATATGTACTTCAAGCTGCAAACATTTATTTAAGGCAATTACCAGTACGTTTATTGGAGCTGTTGCTTTTAGTTGAGAGATTTAGGGTTAGATTGAATGCCTTGGGGACTTGTTTATTGGAAGCAGAGAGTGCATAATCTTTCCCATTTCACAAATATTAAACACAACATTAAACTGCAGCTTTGACTGTGCTTTCCAAATGTGTATGGAACACGAGCTAAAGCAATAAACATCGGTTGTGCTTTTGGCTCTACTTTAGGGTGACTTGTGTGGCAGAAATGAAGACAGAGATGATTGCTAGCACATTCCCTCCTCCCCACCATATTTAGGGATCAGTTGCTGGCAGAAACTGGAAGAATTGCAGAATGGTTCTCAATTCTAGGAAAATTATTAAGTTTTATTGTAGCAGCCAGAGACCTCAGCTCTAGCATACAATTTATATTGATTTTAGAAAAAGCAAGGTGTTGTAGAGGGGCAATAAAAATACTCTCAAGAAACAAGCCAAAGATATAAACCCCCTAGACCCTATTGCTGAAAAATCTCAGATTATCTTTGTACTCCTAGTACATCTCATATGTGATGAAGTTGGCCTAGTATGTTATCTTCATATAAAAACAGTGTACTTTTAAATTTCACACTCAAGGTTGTCTATCCCCTGTTCTAGATATTCTAGTGATCCAGGTGCCACTGCACACTCTGAAAATGGTCTTCAGTGTGTTCCACACGTTTTTCCACAGTCAAAGCAACTAGGTTTATACAAAAAACATTCATTTTTGCCCTGAGAACTCCTTTTTGGTCCTCTTGTGCTTTGACTTACCTGAATTTTACAGAAAGCAGGTGAGTTTATAGGCTTCCCTGAACAGTGGTAGGTGAGGCTTTTGTTGAGCAGAATGTGGAAGAAGTGGTTCCTGAATATGAAAATTTATTGTGGTCTATTTAGACCAAGACTAATACAATTTATTGCTTCCTCCCTTCTTGTCAGTTTTAGTGGTTCATGGAAAGAGAAACCTTTCCCAGTCAATTTAGGGACTATGATCACAACCTTAAATTGGTTTGTAGTGAAAGGTAAAGATTAGAAATGGACATTTAAGGGCACTTGCTGCTCCCTAAAAGGTATGTATGTTTTTCTAATGCATTAAGGAGCAATGCTGTGGAATATAATCCCCTGGGAGAGAGATTAGATCCAGGAAAATGGAAGATCCATGAAAGTGGATCTTGTTCTGGTAGTACTAAAATTGTTTATTCTGGGAAAATTTTTAAGGAAAAATCATACAGATACAGAATCAGCTGTAGACCCTACTAAAAAGAAAAAGTATTAATTATTAATTTAGGTGTTAGGCCAATGTAAGATAACACACAGACTTCACATAAAAGTAATTATTCCCTTCCTAAAATGCATCAGCCCTTTAAAATATAATTTCTCCTTTCTAACAAGGGGTATAGGTCTACAAGGTAGAATGAAGTGTCTTGCAGACATTTCCACATTTCCTTGATTTAGTTCTGCATCCCTGGCTTTGTTAATGGAGCAGCATAATCAGTATTCTGTTTGGGATAATTGTCCCCATTTGGAACTGGAATATGGAAGATGACACAATATATGCAACAATATATAATTCTAATATATAGAAATTCCAAATTGCCCACAAATTCCATATTTCCAACCCACCCATTATAGATTAATATGAACTTTATTGTCAGCTTTTCTGCTGGGTCACACACCTTTTATGATCCTGTTAACAGGAAGCTTGAAGTCAGCAGATGTATTAATTTATAAAATTACATGTCTATAGATGGATATATTTTAAAAGAAATTATTAAGGACATGACATTTTCTAGGATTTTCAGAAGAGTTATATGATTTTGTACAGCATGTGACATTCACCAACATTTCATCCATTAAAATATTCAGCACCTCACTGCAGTAATTCTTATCTTAAAATATCTGTTTTCCCTTCGTTTTGCAAATTATATAGTAACTGAGGCTGCAATTGCACAACATTATCAATAAATTAGGATCTGCCTGCAGAGGGCATGGGCAAAGAAAAAAGGATTCTGTTGGATTTCCTGAACTTGTAATGAGCTCCTGCTGGCAGCAAAGTCTTGAGCAGTCTTCATGCACTAGTAGATAGGTCTGAATCATACTGAAATGTCAATGACAAGGCAACAGCAGAGTTTGTATCCAAGAATTATGCCTCTGTTTCAGGACACCAGATGTGGTTTGTGCTGAGTGTACTTTATGTGCTCACACGACAGTAAACAACATGATTTTTGGTCATGAAAGCTATTCAGTGTCAAAAGATATCAAAATGTTAATTCTGCTAGTCTAATAATAAAAAGGTGAATGGACCCATCCAAAAGCTCTGGGCTTGACTTAAAACTTTTTCTTAATTTTTTCAGTCTTCCTGACTCGTAAAGAAAGAGTATTTGCTTAAGAGATTTGTGTTAGTGTTTTCTAACTCGGCTAGGAAGATTGCAAGTCAACCTCCTAGAAATTGTTGATACTGTTGGAGAAACCCAAAAAGTTGGGTGGAGACAGGAAAGTTTTGTAAGAATGACCAGCAAATACTTAACAGAGTGAATAAAATTATTTTCCCTTTCAGTTTCTAAAACCAGCTCAAAGTTGGGCAATGCTTTTGCTTTTCCTTTTCTTGTACAAGATTGTACAGAGTAAGAGGAGAATGTTTTAGTAATCCTGCTTCATAACAATGCCAGTAAGCGTTGTGTGAATTTTGTGTTTATGTATGTATATGAGAGGGTTCTAGTACCACCTTGAGCACATTTTAGAAAGTGTAACTTATGGATCTGTGCTAGATCTGTGCTAAAAGATCTTGCTATGCAGTCTCTTATCAATTACCAGAAACTGGCACTTGTGTTAGCTACATGCTTTTCAAGATGCCAAATAATGTGAATGTTATAATAATTCAGCATTATGTTGCCTCCTGCTAACTTACCAGAAAGCAGGGTCTCATTGCTAATGCTAGCTGAGCCTAGTGGAAGGGAGGAGCTGGAGGAGGTCAGCAGATGCCACTTCCTCTAGGCAAGTGCATTGACCAGCAGTGGGTTCATTCATGCCAGCCTCTTTGTCCCACTTCTCTGTCTTCTCCCATGCTTGTTGCACTACAATACTTTCCATCCTCCCCTTTCTCCAGCTTTGCCCTTAACAACATCCCATGGTAAGTCTTTAGCAATCCCTAAATACAGATTAAGGGCTTGCAGCCTGAAGCCAAAAATTACTTTGTTTTGATTTCTGAATCCGGTGGTCCGTGAATTCTAATGATGCATTTGTAACACTGTTTTAAGGTTTATTCTAAGTTCCTCAGTCAGGTCATACTTATATTGTTTTGCTTTCAAGTGCATATTGGCTGGGCCCTGAGGAGTGTGCTTGAAAAAAAGCAGAACTTCCTAGTATTTTGTAGTGTGTTAGTTGCCTGCTGCCACTGATTTGATAGCCTAGCTCATGGCATGGGAAAGTAAGCGTTCTCCTTTGTTAATGTGACGTGTTAGTGGCACATATTTTTTTTACATTCTGGTTGTCTTCATAAGCTGTTGAGGTAGATAATAGAAGCTTTTTTCTTTTAATAATTTTTTTTATTAATATAATAGCCTATGTTTGGGGAATTATACCACTAAGAATTAGGCATGGATTTATGGAGGAGCACTTCTCTGGTACACATGGGCATTTTCTTAGAGTATTTGTGGCTAAAGAATTGAAGGTGGTCACTTTTTTGACTTTATTTCTGAACTGAAAGAAGTTTTTAGCCAAGATATTTGTTGTTCTAACCTTAATGAAGAGGGTTAGACAGTAATAGATTCAAACAAGAGGTCTTAGAGTAGCAGCCCTGCAAGAATGTGTTAGGCATCAAAGAGCTACTGAGATTTTCATAGCAAATTTGCAAATGTATTTCAAACTTAACTTGTTAAAGCTTGCATTGTTTTGTAGGGATCCTTCTGTGGATCCTCACAGATGAGAGACAGATCTATATTCTGCATCTTTATCATATATGTCTCTGTTATATATTGATTAATGTTGAAATGATTTTTGGAGGCAGATGCTGGATTCATGCATCTGTGTCCAGACACTTCAACATTGATCTTAATTATGTAACTATCCTTTTCTTACTAAATACAGTTCAAAGAAAATTAGAAATATTCAGTTGAAAACAGGATTGTCTGTACTCTGTGGTGTAGTTTGCTTTTACTTGAGGTTATAATTTTGTTTTTCAAACAAGCTTCTCTTCTTAAATATATTTTTATGTAAATAGGTGATCTACTCTGTGAATCATAATTACATCCAGTCAAATATCCCTATTTTTATGACTGTCACATTTGCCTACCTACCTCCTATTTCAGCAGTTTATCTCTTAAGCATTACATGAATTAATGCAAAGTAAATTAAGGTTTTATTTAAGTTCTGGTATTCTGCAGAAGTTTCCTTTACTTCTGCTGTGCTACTCACTTCTCCCCAAGATTCCTGCTTCTTATAGACATGGATCTGTGGAATGGATTATGAATATATAGGCATCATAAAAGAACAAGATTATCATGAAATATTTCCTGTAACTTGACAGAATTTAATACGTGGGTGAGGCAATGTTTTAACGCCCTGAAGATGAATTGAGTCATAGTAGCATCAGATGATTTCAGCATTGTGATGATGACTGATAGTCATATTTCTCAGCAAAAAGACTGAATCAGTGTAGAAACTCAGTAATCTTCTGAACTTACTAAAAGAAATATTGAATTGCAGTGGAAGACTAAGAAAGAACTCCCAATTCTAATGAGTCAGGGTTCATTATATGATATTGAAGAAGCTCTCTGCATTTTTTAGTTTCGGTTGCCTTGGATATAGAATGTGTATCTGCCCAGAATAAAAGCATTTCAAGGCATTTGTCCTCCAGTCCCTGCATAATGCTTTGGTACTGTGCATCAAACCAATGAATTTAACTTAAATTACAGTTGCTCTACTCTTAACATCTATATAGTAGTGTGGGTGGTTCTGCTCAGGAATCATGGAATCATATTTCTAGATTAAGATATATCTTAAGTACAGTACAGAAATTTACTGTTGTATCTCAGGTATTAAATGGATTTGTTTAACAATTTCATTTTCTGATTTCAGTTGTAATGATCATAATATTGTCTTAAATTCAGTGGTTCTAAAGAAGTGGCACTTTTTAAACCTGCCTCTTCTCTAACAGCCCTCTCTCAACATCTAGTCTCAGCCTGTTTTCCTAAATACTTCCTTTTGTAGGTTGAATTACAGTCAGAAGAGCCGTGAATTCTCTGGAAAATGGGAATGTGTTGTATTCTTTATTAAGGCAACATTTGTTAAATTCACCAAAATAAAATTTAATGAATGGCATATAACACAAAATATTTCCACAGAGAACACTTTGTTAGAAAAACACCTGCTAGAACTAATGAATCCTGAAAACTGCCAGGTTTTGTAGCTGAGATGTCCAGTGAGGCATTAACAGTCTTTGTGTATTGCCATATTTTGTTTAGCAGTTAATCTATTTCTATACTGCTACACAAGTTATTTCAGATTTCAGCCAGAATTAATTTTTCCATTTATGGAGCAGGGAAAAACTGTTTCAAAGTATTTGAATAACTTTCTTTCACAATCCTTGGACATTTTTCTGATAAACCCATACATTTTTAGAGTTTTGAAGACTGGCTTTGTAGTTCTCAAACTTTTGAGGTCATGCTTTAAAATAATCCTGTTGAATACTTCGTGAGAGTTAGAGCAGTCTCACAAGTGGGCATAAATGCAGAGCAGAAAACTGAGTTTGAAATAGAGAGAAACAAAATTATTTTAAAGTGTTGCTTATTTCTAAATTTTAGTCTCAATACAAAAAATGTCCAAGTGGTTACACAGCTCCCACACTTGCATACCTCTCTAAATATTAAAAAACATTTTTTGTAAGTGAAGGTGTATTTGCACTTTGGGGTTCCTTTTTTTAACTAATTCTTTTTTCCACACTGCTTTGAACAGCTGTTTTCAATGCTTATCTTGGTTATTGGGTGCAGATGAAACCCATTTAAAATGACTAATTGAACAATTGAACAATTAAAGCACATCGATTTTTCTGTGCTCCTGAAGCACTGGGTTTCCAGTGCTTTAGGAACACAGAATCAGTGAAGTTAAGTTAGAGTGGTTTTTCCCCACACTGGCAGAACCTTTTCAGTAGTACAGCAAGCTTTTGATTTTTTTGGTACTGCTTTTCCTTTCTCTCTCTTTACAGAAATCTGAGTGTAAGAGAAAAATGAATGCTTTCTTAGAAGTTCTGTTTAGTTGGTAGAATTCAAGATGCCTGTTAACACTGAAATATGCAGGAAATTCAGTCTCTTATTTATAGTTATACATTTAGATAAATGTGTCTAAACTAGAATAAGAATTCTATGTAGAGTAATCCTTTTTTTTAAAAGCTATAGTAAAAATACTTTTGGTCAGTACAGAGTGAGCCAAATTTTGCCCATGGATATCTTGCTGGAATCTCCTAAGAAACTTCTCTCATGTTGCACTTAAGAGGGAATAGAGCTTGGTTTTAAATAATTAAGAATGGCAGAAATCTCTGACGTCTGGCTTTAAGAGTAAGGGAAAATCTTATTTCTGAAGGGAAATTCCCCAAACTAAAATAAACATCACAACCTTGTTTTAATCGAATAATTTATAATTTTGAACTCAATTAATTTTAAAGAAAACAGCCTAAAGATCATGGAGATTGGACAATGTGTCAAGAATTCACTGAGTACTTGCCTTGTTCTTATTAATTTCAGATTAATCTCTTTTTCAAATAAATAGCACGTCTGTACTAATTGCTTTTTCATTCATTTGCAGATGCAGAGCCGCGGTATTTGGTTTCAGTAAGACCAGCACGTGTTTCAAATAACAAGAAATCTTGTTCAGGTATTTTAGTATTACTGCATCTCTTTCTTAAAAGATTTGAAAGAAAGCAGACCCTTGTGCTGGGTTTCTCTGAAAAGATGTTTCTACCTGTAGGCATCTCACTGGGAGGCACAAATCCCATATGTGGAAAGGTAAAATGTAGGACAGTGTTTCCTAGTCAGCAGCCACACACATGGTGCTCAGAACACGAAGATGTACCTAAAGATTTTTTTGCATAAAGTTCTTACAAAAGAGAATTGAAATTTAGAATAGTAATTTCTGATGTTTAAAGACATTAAAGGTATTCTTCCCAAACTACAAGTAAGGATTTCTTCATCCATAGACATGTTAATGCTCTTAGTTCCTCACTGGAAAATGGCATTGTGTGTCTGTCTCTCTCTACATCAATGCTACTACTAAGTTTGCTGATGCAGGAAGTTACAGAAAGAGTGATATTTCCAACTGAATCTATACACAGCAGAGTAGAAATCTGAGTTTTATTCTCATCTATTTCAAAGTCTTTCTATATGACCTTAATTATGTCATTAATATTGTTAGTTCTGAATTCCTTACTTTAATATGGAGACTTAATTCAGAATGACTGGACTGTTACAAAAAATAAGCTCATGACCTATCCCTGAAAGCAGTCAAGGTCAGGTTGGGCAGATCAGGTCTGAGAAACCTGATCCAGTTGAAGATGTCCCTGCTCATGGCAGGGGACTTGGAAGGTCCTTAAAGGTCCCTTCCAACCCAAATTATTCTATGATCTTTAGATGATTTTTTTTTCCTAACTCCTGGTAATGCTTGGGATAAATCTTTTCTTGCTCTTGGCCAGGTATAACACAATATGTCTGGAAATATTTTGCAAAGTGATTTACTTTTCAGATGCAACATACATCTATTGGTTTTTAATATAGGTTTTGTGCCAGCATATTCTTCATCAACATAAAGTAAAAACCAACATGGTTAACATTTCTAAATGTACACACGTGTATTGGTTGCAAATACAAATCAGACTGTCACTGGGGCTGGTTAAGTGAAGAGACGGGGTTCAAAAGGTATGAGTAGAAAGTTAGTCAAATCTGGTTCACAACAGTGAGAAAAAAACCCCTTTAGATCAGTGGCTTATAAATTTTCAGGAAATGTTGGTCACCTGTACGTTTTGATCCTTTAGATTTTTGATGTAATGTGATGTGAAGAATATATTGATTTCCTATATTCAATCATCTTTCAAACACCAGAGATTCTCCTTGGGCCTGTAGCAGTCCATAAACTACAGGTTCAAAATAGAGTCTCTACATCATTTGTTCATTTCTATCTATTAGCTTTTAAACTTTCTTTAAAATAAGTTCTTTCTCCACACAAGAACTGTACTCCTTTATACAGAGCAAAGCTGAAGTTCAGTATCATGCAAAACCTGATTTCAATATAGTCAGTAATTAAAAGAGAAAATTCCTGAAGATACAGACACTGACTGAGATCTGCCTGCAGTTAAAAGCAAAATAACTTTTGTAGGTTTTATTTTACTCTTTAGAATGCTCTAGAAAATATTTATTATGTGTAGATATATTTACAGTGTTACTGAGAAATCTGCCAAGAAATTACTATTTTTATCACATCCATGGAGACTTTCTAATGTCCTGGACTCGGTCATGTCTTCTGTGATATAAGCCAAGATAGCCAGAGGTTTTAATTTAATCTGCCTATAGCTTATTCTTATACTAAGCATACTTCAACCACCAAATTATCATTTTCAAAAACTAGTTTTAACTGGAATGTTAGGTTGAAAAAGTGACCATGGACACTGCCACTTTTGTAAATCATATGTTAGAAATAGTGACCATGAAAAATAGAGATCTGTTGTACCTTTCCCTTCAAGCTTAGAAGAGAAGTAGCTCTTCATTTACTTAATTATCCATCTGCAAAAACTTTCCTTTGCATAATTCAGGAGAGAGAAATTAACTTTATATGTTTCTTATGTAGGTCGGAACAAGACACAAAAGCCTCTGCAGCTGGTGGTTGGCACTCTCACCCCAACCTCTGTATTTCTCTCGTGGGGCATCCTAGTCAACCCTCAACATGACTGGACAGCAACAAGTAACTGTGCCAGTGACAGGTAACCACAGGAAAGGATGGGGTTTATTACTACCGTGAGTTCGCTCAGGGCAGCTCTCTGCTGTGATTAATATAAATTTTACAGTAAAAATTAAAATGTTGCAAACAATAGTTCTGAATGTGAAGTCAGTTTTCTCGTTTGCTCCCACTAGTGCTTTGCCAATCTTTACTTGACAGAAGTTTAGTGAGATGTCTACACGCTGAATTGCAAATCTTGCTATTTCACACTGGATGCTTTGTTCTTAAACTAATGGCCTTGGCTCTACCTTCATTTGTATCTGAACCAATTGAAACTTTGTTAAATCACAGGAGATATTTTACTTTAGAGTTGACTGAAAAAGTGTAAAAGTCTGTTGTTGTGCTGAGGTGGGGGAATGATGCCTTGTTTTAACACCATTTCATTTTTGTTTCCTTTATTTTGTCTTATCACTAAAACTGATACAGTACAGCTTTCATTAATTTTCTGTTGTAAGTAAAAAAGGATCTCTTCTATGTCAATATTTTTGGCATTTACTGGGTGGTGCAGTAGGTGGGAAACTCAGGAAGGCTCGCCAAGTAGCAGTTTCAAGAGAAGTCATAATGCAGAAGAGCTTCTCAATTAAGTGCACTATTATGGTTTAGTCAACCCTTTGTAGATTAATAAAATTATTTAAATTGCTAATGCAAATTTTTTCCCTACTTTGTGTTTTTGTGTTCTCTTTATATTCTTCCTTGATGACAGAAGAATATTTTTACTTTCATTTGTATTGTGTGAAGCACACAATGTATTCTACTCAACAGTGTTTTGTAAAACTAAAAAGAAACATTGTGAACCCATGGGATGCAGCTACATCTGTTTTGCAACTGTTATCTTTTGGGTTTTAAATGTGCTTTTTTTTTTTTTTTTTATGATTCAGAACATTTCTTTTATCTGTCTAATATTTGTTGAATGTGTAGCTGTCTAATTTAGACTTGACTTTTCTTACTGTGGTGTTCATAAGAAAACTCTAGCTGACATGATTAAACAGGATGTCAAACATAAGCTATGTTAAAAAACACATCCCATTTAGCCAGGATTACTTTTTTCATACCTTTACAAAAGTTTCATACCTCACAAAAGGACTGATCCTTTTCAAGCATCAGAAATTTGTCATGAAAAAAATTTGGATCTTCATCACCAACCAGAATTTCAAACACTATTGAAAAAATGTTAATGTTTGTTAGGAAACAGTTATGGAATGTTAGTAAATGTCCAAGGATGAAATTTGATCGGATTTTTCTTCAATAGAAATAAAAGTTGGTTAAGGCTTAGATTTTGCTTTCAATAAAGGAAGAAGCAAATATTTTCCTACTGTGCGAAACTGAAGAAATGAGCTGATCTTGGATGAGCTTGTAAAGTGTTCTAATGTAGTGGTTTTAGCACCATTTTTACCCAGGAATTTATCTTTATGTGATGTGTAAGCACCGATGTTGCAGCAGCCATTGTGCAGTGGGCATGAAGAACGCTTCAGGAGAAGCCTATATCCTGTATTAATCCACCTGGAAATTCAAGGCTAATAGTATCCACCACCATTCCTTCATCAGTTCTGTGCTTTCTCCTCAGTAGCTGAATTTTCTTTTTGGGCATTCATTGACTCAAAGTTTGAACAAAGTTTTGAACATAGTTTTTCAGTTAGGGCAGTGTGCTACTAGTGTCTTGCTATGTTTAGAATATATCCTGAGGTATTCCTCCTCTCAGGAATTAGTTTCAATGTGCACATTTTAGTGAAATATTGTCAGACAGGAGTAGCTAGTTTAAAAACATTTATATCAAGTTACAAATGATCTTATCAAAGATAGGTATATACCTATAACCAGATTTCTGTTTTGCAATCAAACATAACAAGGAAGTTAATGAAGAAAAAAAAAGTCACTTAAGTGGTGCTCTTATTAATTTTACCTTTACTGGACCAAAGTGCTGGTGATTCGTATAAATGATGAGAACAGTTGTCCATGTGACCATGGTGTGTATATCTAGAATTCTAAGAGGGATTATATCCATATATATTTTTAGTCAGTAGAAGAAAAACTATTAATTTATTGTAATAATTTGAATGACTGTTGATAATGTACAATAAGAAAAAAATAGGAAGCAGCCCATTCTTAGCAAGTTAGCGTTGCGATAAAAGTACAAGACTTAAAAACCCAGTAACAGATTCACTGATATTTCAGTCTATTTCAGGGCAGTCTACCTGGCTTGATGCTTTTTCATCTGGCATATTCTCCTTACTGTGATGTGCTGCAATGTACTGTTAATCATCCTCAAAATTGCTGTCAGTAGCTAACCTCTAACCTTTGGCACTGGCAGTACATAGCAATCAGGACCTCTTAACTCAGTTCTGTCAGTCAATATCCCACCAAGGTTTAAATTTGTAATTCTCTATGACCTGAAATGGAGTCACTGTTCGCAGCCTCAGATTTTACCATCTCAGTGTGGATGTTAGGCTTTTGTACAAATGTTGCATAATAAAAGTTATTTCAATGTGTAATGAGTCAGAAGATAGAAACCACATGGAATAGCACAGTTCTGCTGGCCAAAATTTTCTCTACTGCGAGTTTGACCTCAGTGGGATATTCCTTGGAAGATCTGGTTTTGTGAGCAAATGAGTTTGGAATAAGAGGTGCCATATTCTCAAAGAGCATTGATATCTCTTACTGCTTCAGTGAAGTTACTGCTTGCTTCCTCAGGGAACATAGTGGTCTTCTGTATCTATGAAATTTTTAAGAAACTCCAATGAAAAAAATTTACTGTGACATTTTTCAAGAAGCCATTCTTTTGGCTTAACTCCCTAGGGATTAGGAGCATAAGCCAATAGAGTGCTACATATTTCCTTCAAGATAACCCTAAATGCTAATCCCTTGTTGAAGCAGAAGTATTCACTGCCATTTTTTGTGGACCAAAAATGGAAGGTGAAATTTTGAAGCATTCTTGAAGTGACTATTATCTCTCATCAGACCCTTAGCAAGAGAATTTAAAATAAACCAAAAATATCTAAATCAAAAAACTCAAGTGATTAGTTTTATGTAACTGATGAAAACTACATAACACCAGAAAGCACAGTTGGTGGAACCTTTCTCAGCATCCTCTGCTTTCTGACACCAGTGGAAGAGAGTTGATGAGGGAAGATGGCAAAGTCATGATATCTGGCTGCACTGCCATGTTCAGTTCCTCTTTTTTTTATATCCAAGAGAGCAAGAGGTTTGTTTCCTCTCTGCCTAGCTGTGTTCAAACGAATATTAGTGGACAGACCTGTCAAAATAAAAGTACTGGGGCTTCATTTACTGTCCATCCAGGTCTAAAAAAAAAAGAGAATACTCTGTAGATTTTTATTTCTTTGCTTTGATTAGAACATCTCTGTAGCTGGGGGTCCAAAAAGGTGGACTTTGACTTTCAATTCTTTAGGAAGAAAAGTCAGGGGATGGAACAAAAACCATTATTTTCCATGTTAGATGAAAGCAGGGTTTATAGATACAGTAAAATATAATACTCAATCAAGTGGATTGTATAAAAAAACACACTTTGAGATACATGCAAAAATAGGAATTTAAAGCCTGAAGGAATGTCTTTTTTAAGTTAAAAACTATGACAGATTCACACTGGCTTTGTTTTAATTGATTTGCCTGTGATTTAAATGTCCTAAGGTCATACTTCCAAGTAGCACAGATTTTGTTTTATTTTGTTTTTATCTGATGCTTTAAAAAACAAAAAAGTAGGAAAAACAGTAAGGGAAAATCAGGGAAGAGTCCGTACTCAGACTTTATGTTGCATAGTACGTTGAAGTAGGGTTTTTAAAACCCTAAATTCAGAAAGATATGTGCCTGTCTCCTCCTGTACCTATTGACAAACTTCTATCATTATGCGGCTGCCAACTAAGTCATACTTTGTATTGCAAGTGCCATACAAAATGTATTTTAAACATAGCAGGATTTCTTAAAGGAAAACATACAGCAGCAAATACACTTCTTGAGTCTCAGATGCTTTTGAGTTGCTGCTGTGGGAGTACCTGCTAAAAGCTTGTTTAAACTGGAATGATTTGTTGCTGTTCAGTCTCTCCTTCTTCAGAGCCTCTCACTCTTCATTTCAGTCATTCTACTGAAAGTTTCAAGTCAAAGAAGTGAATTTTAGTGATTATGTAAAAGCCAAAACTAAATTAGAAAGTGCTTTGCAAACTTAACTGGTAACCATCACTGGTGTCATTCTTTCCATTTTTTATATATGCCAGTGTCTGTTGCTTGAAACTTAGCAGTAAAAAAGGGAACAATATCATCAATTTCATGGCTCAATTTGCACAACACTTGATGTCTGAAAAATCATTGTTCAAACCATTTCTTTTATTGCTTTCTAACATTAAATGGAAGCTGCACTTCTAATGAAGTCTAACTATAAATAAATAAATACCTGGTATGCTGGTAGTCTCTTAAAAAAATTCTGATTAAATTTCTATGAAGAAAAAAAAAAAATCAGCTTTATAGTCTTTTGTCTCTGGCAACACAAAATCACAGAACTGGAATGTTCTTATATCTCCAAGGCTTAATTGTTTGTTTAGTGTTACGTGTGACTAAAATAGTCATGATTATATTGTTTGGAGTTTTGGTTGGGACCTGATTCCAAATAAATCCATGATATTTATACAAACTGACCTAGTCTTGAAACCTCACAAAACCATCTGCCTTATAAGATTTCCAGTATCTAATTGTTTGTGTCTGAATATTTGACTGTGCAAGCATGTTCTGGGAATCTGGCTGGAATGAGATTTGGTTAAAGAATGGAAAAATGACACTAGAATTCTTGGCAAAACAATGTCATTCACACTGATAGATGAAAACTTAATGTCTTGCCTATCCATCCTAGAATTCTACCTCTTTTAACAGTGAATAAGATTTGTTTCGTCTCAAAAGCAAAAACCCTCTGTGCTGTTTTTTTAAAATGGTCATTTTATTTTGATTTCTAGTGCGACAAAAAGGCTGCCTGAGCACTCTCTTGCATTGTAGAGTTTTGAAAAACGAACTATGTAGGCTGAACATAGAAGAGAAACAACCTTCTGTGTCAGGCTGAGAGTCTTTTACATTGACTTTGCAGATATAGTAATCACTACAGTGGCTGGCCTATGAGTAATCTTGTGCTCTTGTGGCTTCCTCTAAATTATGAACCTGGTCTTACTTATTTAATTTCTGCCATCATTGTGTATGTCTTACGTAGACGCAAGCAAAGTGAAAATACCATCAAAGATACAGAGTTTCAAGAATGTAGACACTAAACATTTGATGCTTTTGCACAAGTGCATATGGAGAGAGGCTCTCTTGATGAATGTAGGCTCTTTATTCCTCTGCTGTGGCGGATTTTCCTTTTTTTTTCCTCACTATTACTGCGATTAATTCTGAGCACAACAAAACCTCTCACCTGCTCATGACACCTTTTGTTTTAAATTGTTGGAGTTTTAGCTGTGTGGTAAAAAGGGAGGAGGTAAAATTTTTTTACAGTTCCTAGGGTGGCCTGATTGGTGGTATCTTCAAATGAGTGAAGCATTGCCTGTTAGTGGGAGAGAGGGGGGTTCTAATTGTTATGGAGTTTGACACAAGAGCTCTAATTTTTTATAGAGTGCTAGCTGGCAAAGAAACAAAGTAACCCCTGCAGTCATTTGATTAATATTTGTTGTAAATATAAATACAAGAGTATTCAATAAACATTTTTCTGATAAAATGTCCCCCACCAAAGCACATAAATCAATTAATCAAAATGAAATGTTAAATTAAGTTAAATATAGTTAAGTCTTTATACCTGCTGAGAATCTAGATTGAAATAATTTTTCACCAAGTGTAGCTGGGCGTGCCATCTCCTTGCTGAAACATCAAACCAGTATTCACAGGGGGGAATAGCATTCCTAGGAGCATTCCACAGTATATTAGCTGTTAGGACCCCGTGGTGAGCAACCAGTTTTTCCTTTTCTTACCTCACAGAGATAATGGGAAGTGTTTTATTTGAGAAACATGTAGTGTAACTTTCCCTTCCATGTGAGTATGACAGCACTCTATTTCAGCCTGCCTTATGTTGTTCTGGAGGGATCTATGAAGATGTTTTGCTGAATGTTTCCAGTTCAGCCAGCTGCACTCATTTGTGCATGTATGTCAGTGCCACAAGGGGATTGACAGATGTGAGTGGTGACTGGATCTTACTGCTTACTCATGTCTTCAATTATATGTGTTGACTGTTTGATATTGTATTTTTGATGACAGAAAGGTTTGAAAAAGGGAGAAATTAAAATTACAACAATATTCAATCAGTACAGTGTTCTCAGGCAGACACTGAAATTGCATTTTATTTGGCAGTTTGTTGGTCTGGTTTAACAATGAGTTGTTGTTCTTTGATGACAAAACTTGGCATTTCTGATTTTTACTCAATAAACAAATGATTGCATTTCCCCAAAAGCACATGTAGATATTTAGATATTTTTAATAGTCAAATGATTGTGACCTGCAAATTCTTAAATGGAACTTCATTTTTATTACTTTTTATTGAAATGGTTGAGGAAATTCTGTCATCGCAGTCAGTGTTTTTAGTACTTGCTATGGCAAGTTTCCACTGAAATAATTATACCCTTGGTGAAGTTTTTATAGGCTTGGAAATCTTGGAGTTGAAAGCACATTTCTTCTGTGCTGTATGTTTCTCTTTCTAATGGCATAGTTTGGCACAATTATGAAAATCTTCTTTTCAGATTTTATAATAGTCTTGAGTTTAAGTGAAAGATGGGGCCTTTTTTGTTATTGTGTATGTGTTAGTATTTTAATCGATATTAGAGTGAAGGAATTTCCAGCTGTGGAGACAGCATTAAAAAGTAGAACATTTTGTCCACTAGAAGCAAGTGGAGACAGCCACTTAAAAGCCTATTTGTTATCAACAAGTTTTTAGTGTTTTTTTCTCCTCATTTCTGATGCAGCTGTTCTTTTAGATTGTTCAATAACTGGACTGAAACCGTATACTCTCTTTTTTCCATCACATACAAACACTTTATTTTTATCTCATTGGATTAAAATAGGTAGGAAAAGGTAAGGATGAAGATGAAAACCAATGAAAATTCCTCTTTCAGGCAAGGGCAGAAGGTGACTGTTTCCACTTGAATTCACATCTGATGTCTGTCTATACTTATTCCAAATCCCTCACCAAAAGACTGTATGGGGTCCACTAGAGTAATTTGTGTTCAAGATTGAATTTGTTTATTAAAGTTACATCCTTTGCAAGACAGTGACAGGGAGTTCAAATTAGCTTTTCCTGTTGGTTAATGTCTCTGTGACTACATACAAATAGTTTAAGAGGATAAAGGAGAAGAATTTTTCCTTCTTTTATTGTTGCCAATAATTGATTGTTTAAAATGTTCTTTGTCAGTTTAACTGACAATTAGGTCTGTTATTTGACATTTGATTAGATCACAGCCCACAGAAGTAAGGAGGCAGATTATTGCTTGGTAGTCCTGGAACTGAGAGAGGATATTCACTACTTGCCTGTCTTTTATTTTTTTCTTGCTGTTTTTTTCCTTTCCTTTTCAAGTTTTAAGTTAGACTATATCTTGTTTTGAACACAAAGTAGTACAGTGAATGAAGTTATGTGAGCCAACATAAATATTGATCTTGTAATCTGGTGAAGTACCTGAATGAGCTGAATTGTAGCTCCTGGTTTACCAGGAAAATCTATATTTTTGGTGCCAAGAATACAAATTGACAGTTATGAGATAAAATATGTAAACAAAGTGAACCATTATGTGTGGAAATATTTTCCATGAGTGACATTTGCCTTGTCTTAGGTTGTGTTTTAATAGTGAAGTAGAAATTTCTGTCTACTTAACAGTCATGTTTCCTGTAAACTGTACTCTGAAAGCGCTCTTTTGTAACTTCAGCAGAAGCAGCTTTATGAATTGACTGTATGGTTTGGCCCACTAAGTAATTTTAGTCTGGACTTTTGAAACTTTTTCAGTTGTTTAAGAACTTTTTTTTTTTTTTTTTTTTGTTTGTTTGTTTGAGTTTTTAAAGTTATCTTCCTTTGTCTCTATATAACTGTCTGTATAATGCCTGTAATAAATCTTACAACCTTGATTTGCAAGCATTAAGTTGTTCTATTTAAGTGTGGCAAAATACAGTTGGACTGAATTTGTCCCTTTTCGGATGATGTAAATGTGAGATAGATATGGATGATGGATATGAATTATTTGTGGTATGTGTAACAATTTTCAGTAATGCTTGGATTAAAAAGTTGCCAAATCTCTCTGAGATTTACTTTTCCCAGAAAAGAAACCTCCACTCCATTCTGGTAGTGATTCAGCACGTATATTGAAAATGAGACTATAGTCAGCAGGGGAGTTCTTGTGCTGAAGCTCTCGCCATTTACACCTTTTTTTTGATTGGTTAACATTGCAGTCATGCTTTTTCAGGGTGGTGCTCCTTGACAGAATTGGGCAATTTCTGTAGAAATGTTTCCTAGTTTCACAATCTGTTAGTATCCATCACGTTATTAATTTAAACTGCTGAAAGTAATGTCTTGGTTTATTTTTTTGTTTGAAGTGGGGGCAATACATAATGGGATATCTAAATGAGGAATGTATTATACTAACAGCAGATATTACTGGTCTTCCCTGGAAAATGTTTTTGGACTATTTTAGATGGGAACACCTTTCACTGGATGGATATAGAAAATTTTGAGAAATCAGTAGAGGCTTCTTGACTAGCAGACTCATGATTCAATTGACTGGTTCTGGCGTATGTTGGAATCACAGGAACTGCTTGGACAGTGAGCTTACACTTTGTGGTTAGAACCTCACATACAATGGATGCTTGTGAATAAGGATGCTGTCCTTTTGCTCTTTGTACAATACTCCTAATGTCAGGATCTGTATGAAGGGGTATTTATATGTGGAATAAATCTGGCTTTTCTGATATTTGGTGACCATAAAGAGCCAGAAAGAACAAAAGAACAAGAACAATAGATTATTATTATTATTATTATTGTTATTATTATATTTTTAATTTATTATTATTTCAGCACAAAAATTGTTGTAGTGAATTCCTTTGCGTAGCTCTATTTTCTTTTCCCAAGCAGGTTCTATACAGTTCGCTACAGAGAAAAAGGTAAAGACAAGAAATGGGTTTTTCAGCTCTGCCCAGCTACAGAGACAGTGATTGACAATCTGAAGCCAAACACACCTTATGAATTTGGAGTTAAAGACAATGCAGAGGATAGTATTTGGAGCAAGACTTTGAATCATAAGACAGTTCTCTCTAGTAAGTATTTGACAATAATTAATCAAATAGCTGCTAATTTTGACAGTGTTTTTTCCTCTATTGTGGTATTAATTAGAGTAAGCTGCTGATCAGGTTTTTAGTGTTTAAATGCCATCCATTATGCCCCTAAAATTCTTTTCTTGCTGAAACTAGAGATATTTTGATTTTGAAAAAGTGCCACCTAGTCTTCTGAAAGGTGTTCTCCTGTCATTGCAAATAGAGGATCTGCTGAAGGTTGATAGAGTTCTAATGGTGTTTAGTACAGATACACATCAAGTGTTGAGTATGAATATTTATACTTCTGACTGGATTCTAAGCTTTTTCCTTAGGCCATGAATAATAAGATGATCAAGTAATGAACTAAACCATCATCCAACTAATCAATTGGATTTCTTCCATGAACTAGTATGAGTGATGGAAATTATTAGCATGGTTTGAATCTTCTTTCACACCTCCATTTACATTGAATCTGGTCTTCAAGCTAGACAGGGCCTGTCCTGCCTCAATGGGCCCTTTATGACTCCACTGAAAAATTGAATATGAAGCTAATTTTCAATCAAAGTATTGTATGGATCATGTCTGAAGCATGCAGTGTCGTATATGCTTTCGTTTTTGTTTTCATGGAGGCAGTATATAACACCTCTGTCTGGCTGTCATTCATATTTTAAGGTTCTCCTCTGAAATCCCAAGACAATGCAAGAAAAGTGATGTCCAATTAACCCTTGTAAAAGCATGTACTGCTGAAAGAATCACTCATACCAGTAGAGGAAACAGGCATCAGTAGAGTTTTCCTCCTTGTAATGACAAGAAGAGAGGATTTAACAGATTATCCAATTTGATTTATTTCCTCAAGTATTTGCATAAAGATATTTTGAAACATTTGCTCAGAAGATGCTGGAAACTCCTATGCTTAGTATTTTTAGCTTGACTCAAAATATAAAGAATGGGAATTCTCATTAGAGAGCCTTATTCATATGAGATTTCCAGCCGAAATTTAATTTGGACTTCAGTTTTGACTTGTAGGTAAGTTAGAGAGCTCAATATATTTGAGGATAAGGAAGGGGAGCAGTATGGTGGCTCATAACACTGGGGAAACCTTCATACTCCCTAATAAAGAGCTTTGCTGGCTTTCATTATAAAGTACAAAGGTGTAACTTTGAAGCACCTGCCCAGTGTCCATAGAGCTGTTTTGGCAGTCCAGAATAATGCCATTGCTATACCATAGCTTAAAGAGGATAATGGTGGTAGCCTTTTCCTATACCTGATTCACAAAAAGCTCTGTTTCTCAGCCTTACAGTTATCTTACCAAGTGTTTTTTCTTTTTTTCCCCTACATTTCAAACATCTTAAAGTCATCTGTAGAGCAAGTGATGAAATGTATTTCAGAACTTAGAATAAGAGGGAGTGATGAGTGCAAAATGTTTACAGTTTATTATTTGTTCAAGTCTGATGCAAACATCACCAAATTTTATCTTTCTATATAATGAATTTCTGACTGGTGTTTCTTACAGACATTTTACATTTTTAATAGGTCAGGAGAATAATTCTTGTAAGTTTATGGAGACCCATTGACTTTGGTTGAAAGATTATTTCTTGTAAGAGTTCATATTCTATTTACATAAGATTTCTTTTGTCTGCAATGTAGACTTGTGTATTCAGTGGATGCTTCTGCAGCAGGTAAATCCAGGGAGCTTGTGATTACCCTGCATGTCTACATTCTGGTCTACTGATAAAGAATCTTATAATGGAAAAATTGTCAGCACTCTTGAATTCAAGCCTTTCATATTTTTAGTGTATAGCAGGTAGATACAGAAAATGTGGGCAGTGAAAAGAGAGTGTATATTTATAATAAATGTGTAACCAGATGCCTTTAAAGGTTATCAATCAATACAGACACTTCTCTTCTGTGCTAATTTCCTGGTTTTTATCAAGTACTTCTCATATAGGAGAAGCATCTCAACCTAAACCAAACATCCTTCACTGTAAATGTTCTTTTTTCCACTGAAGAATACGTGAATTACTAGAAACTGAAAGTTTTTTGCATCTTCCTGGATTTGTTGAATCTACAGGCCGAATTTTTGTTATGTACTAAACGTTGGGAGGGGCTGGGACGAGAATCTGCTTTTAATTCATTATTTGAGAACACATGAAAGGCATGGCAAAAGTTCAGCATTTATTTAACCGATTTTTTTCAGAAGAGATGAAAGTAGCTTATTTCAGAGCATCTTACCATGATTTTCTCATGAAGTCATTGTGAAACTTCTGTCACTTTTCCCTTGAATTTAGGCCAATAGTATGCCCTGTTCTTTAGAAGTATCAAGCACTTTGAAAGACTTTTTTCCAACTTAAATGAATCTCAGTTGATATTGCTTTAGAGTTGAAATTTTTTTCTACTTCTCATCTGTTATGAATGGAATTTGGAAAAAATATAATAACGTGTTGCTTGACTCTTGTTTGCACATCCATTGTTGGAAAGGCAGCAGAAAAGTGTAAAGGTGGAAGATACAGAGAAAGTTTGAAGCAGCATGCTAGAGTAGAGGAGGTGCTGAACAGAACTGTTTCTTGACTTATGCAACAGCTGCATCACAAGAAACTTCTAATATTTAGAAACTAAGATGAAAACTTAAGAGAAAAAAAATCAGAGTTTAAATCTGGGGGTTTGTTGATACACTGAGATAAACAAAACAAGAAGAATACATTTCATTTCCTTGCCGTCAAAATGTGAAGAGAAGACCTTGCAGATTATTAATGGATCTGGAGACACAGGACAAAAAAATTTTTCCATGATATGTTTTTATACAGGCTTTTAATTAAGCCTTCTAACTTTCCAAGCTGACAAATAAAAGGTGAATAACTTGGTTTGCTTTGCTTTGGACAAAACAAAAAATTAATTCTGTGTATTTATTTATCTTTCTGTCAAAACAGGTAAAAAAGTAAATGGACAGCTCCAGAATATGTATAAGTTGGTACCCAATTCCCAAACACAGGTATGCAAAACCATCTCTTTTTTTACCTGATTCATGCTTCATATGATCAAATTTTTTATTCTCTGTTAGTCTCCAGTGAGAAAGAAATCATCAAGACCACAAACTGCCAATATAGAAAACAATCTGTTAAATGCACTGTATGGAAAATGTTTAAATGTGTTGATGGACAAAATTGAGAACTGTAACTGAGATGATTGCATACACTTATTCTAACCTATCAAAGATAAATCTGATGGTTTCCATCTGTAGATTCAAAACTTAAAAGTTGCTTATTCCTTTGTAGTAGTCAGGTTTGTTAAACTGTGATATTTGTTGTGATCAGTTAACTTTGGGATAACTTGGTGATGTGAGTTTATAGAGTAATTTTGTATATACTCAGGTCTTCTAAATTAGTCATCCCACTGGATTCACTGATAGCTCCCATATGTGAGGCAAGTGTTTGCAGAACCAGAGGAAGCTGAAAAGGGCAATTTAACCAAGTTTGCTAGGCTGTCCATTAAATCCTTTTATGTGGCATGGTAGAATTTTTACCATTTCATTAAAAAATTGATTTTTATAAATAAAGATTTTTGCCCTCATCTGACTTTTTCCGTAAACGTTCTCAAGCAAGCGTGGATGGATTTCATTCGTTTATGGATTCATGTACCCAGATATTTTTTTCTTCCAAGAGCTGAAGCAGAAATGAAGGCTCTCTAGATCAAACCAGCTAGTGGATTTTAATACAAAACCCCCTTTTTTTAAATGAAAAATAGACATTTTAGTCATAACTTCTGACCATTGCCAGCTCTACTATGAGATTAAATTTTTTTTCTTTATATTTCTTTTCCTTGTTTTTTCATCGAAGTGCAAGTTTCAGCATAATCTTCTGGAGGATTTTTTTTGTTCTGCTTCTTTTTAGGTTGCTATCCCTGAGGCAGACTATGGGATAACTTCCCAAGAAATGCTGTAGAAATCCCTCTTACTTTAGAGATTTTAGAGGGTTAATTAATGAGTGTTAATTATTACAAAATTAATTACTCATTCTTCACAATTCTCTTCTGTCTGAGATTTTCCAAATGTTTTCATGGTAGGAAATGGTAATGTACGTTTTCTCATTGTTTGTTTTTCATATTTCAGAATATTATAAATGGTCTGTAATTCTCAGACCTGGAATTCCTTCAGGAATCAAACCATAATTCATTAAATATATTTTCTTCTAGGAATAATTAGGTGTGCACAGAATCATAGAATCAATGAGGTTGGAAAAGATGTTAAATTTCCTCAAGTCCAACTGCTAACCCAGCACCACCACCATGTTTACCATTAAACCATGTCCTCAAGTGCTGTATCCATGTACTTTTTAACACTTTCAGGCATGATGACTCCACCATTTCCCTGTCCAGTCATTTCCAATGCTTGACACCCCTCTCTGTGAAAATGAATTTTCCTAATATCTGATCTAAACCTCCCCAGTGCAACTTGAGGCCATGTCCATTCATTTAGGGCAGTAATACTTCAATAATTGCATTACAAACAGAGTTAGATCAGTGGAATGCTTACATTATTGGAAATATACTTATGTCTTGAGTTCGCGAGAAAAGGTTTTATTTGTGAGCAATATAAATCCAGTTGGTTAGATATTCAGGAGAGTGCTCATCTCATGATGTTGATGAAGTCAACTTTACTGTTCTTCCCCTTGGTCCCACGAGCGTCTTTGAAGTTGCACAGCCCAGGATCAGGTTCATTCTGGGATATGGAGTGCAAGCTGAGTTCCTTTGCTTCTCTTAGCAAACCCTGTGTGCCAGAACCCTGACTGTTATGCTGCTTCTGTGCAAGTAGGGATTCTATTTATGCAAGAGAAGTCCTGAGAAAGTGAGCTAAAACAGTTCTCCAAATATTTGCACAGCTCAAGTATGAAAGGAGGACTAGAGCCAACATCTAGTCTTTTTTGTGATCTTCACAGGGCTCAGCTCCAGAGCAGTACTGCTTTATCACCCTCCACAGAAATATCATGAAAACATACCATAGATTATTCTGAAAATTCTCTTATCATTCTTGCTTTACTCGTGCAAAAAGCCAAAAAAGCAGATAGTTTACATTGTTCCCTCAGTTTCCACAGCACTAGGTGGGGTATGTTTCAGTGGTGTGATCAGATCATTGATGCAAAGCCAAAATGAGTGTTATTTAGGCCAAGTTTGTTTGTGCTTTATTTTACTCCAAAGACACAACTGACTCATATCAATATGGTCCTAACTCTTCTCTGCAAGGACATTTTTAAAGGCTGTTTATTAAAACAACATTACCAGCCCATCTAGTCATTCTGCCCTTTCAACATCAGTCACATATTATCTTGTGTTTCTTCTGGCAGTTTCATCCTTTAAGTTTGTCTAAGCTCCCAGGGCTGTGTAAGCAGCAGCTAATGAGAGAGTGAAGAAAAGGAGTGCTCTAGAAATGGTCATTCTTCTTCCCTTCATAAACAGGGGGTAGTGGTAGGGCAGAGAAAATGCAGTAGAAATTTATTTCCTCTTCTTTCTGGTTAAGTTCCTCTAGTTTCATAATGTTGGCCTGGAAGGTGGGGTCCTCCCCAGTTTTCCAGCCAAAAAGGACTCTTAGCTTCTACCATTTGTTAAACTCTAGAAGGAAACATCCGTGCTCTTCAAAACCTTATTCAGTCCAGACTGACCCTGATCCTTCCTTGAGGAATCTCTTATGTGCATGCCAGTTAGTTTTGTCTTTTTGAAGTATCAGAATACAGCACAGAAAGAAAGAGCAAGTCTCTTAAAGTAATGTTACCATGTGCTGTTTCACAGAACATTTGAGAATTGCAGTCCTGTAAGAATATGCTGTATGTATATGGTAAGAAGTGAGATGCCTGACCTATGGTATAATTTACATCTCTCATTTTCCTCTGAAAATAAGGAATATATTATTTGCCATCTTCTTTCATGATGGCAGCAGTTGTTTAAATAACTAATGTTCCTAATACCTATATGCTTTATACTCCCCGTCTGAAAAATATGGTTGATAGTGCCATTCCTACAGATGATGGGCTGGCATTTCCAAAATTGTTTGTATAATTAGTAAATATTACTAGGGATATCTAAATTAGTCACTTTGTGGAAACTGAGGAGAAGGCTTTGACAACATGGGTGGATTTCAAGTGCAATGGTTACAGATTTGTACAGGTGAGCAGTCTAATTATAGCAGCCTGGGAACATGGATTTCATGTTAATTATTCATTCCTGAGTGAAAAACTACATTTTTAATATATTTAAATGTATTTTAAGTTTTTATATTGCTATCATTGTAGCCTTCCAGTATTATTCAACAAAGAAAGAATTCTCTTGTCAATATAAGAACTGTTTACTAGTAAAAAGGCTGATAGTAATTATAATTAAAGTTCTACAGTAGAGGTTACACAAGTGCTCACTACAGCTTCAGAGCTGCTTATTTGATTGTAAGGCTTCTGAGGAGAAATACAATAAAATGAACACCTTCTGCTAACAAATGCATTCTATCCCATTTGTTAGCCACATGAATAGGAGGGCTACTTCAAAAGCAGATCATCTGCAACACAATTTTTTCACTAGAAAACAAAGTGGAAATGTAAAAAAAGGAGAAATAAAAAAGGAAGATTATTTCTATCCTCATATAATGACAATGATTGAAATCTCAACTTGGTTTAAGACCGTGTTCACATCAATGCAGAACTGTTATTAGGTAGAAGACAGTGATCATAGAGTAAGTTGCCTCCATCCATTTCCCCAAGGAAAGGTCCATCTTACTTGTGGAGATTTGCCTTCTTCCAGCTTCTTAAACTTTGGTATGTGTTTAATGTGTACCCAACCGTTGTTTTTAAAGCTTTTCAGAAGTATTTAGAATAGAACAAAAATAGCTATCCTTAGGTAAATGATTAGCATTTTGTCATCAAATGCTGACTTGCATGCAAGTATTCTTTCACATGAAGTAGGCCAGATGTCATAAAATGCAAAACTAACATTATCTGATTCTGATTTGAGCAGAATATATTTAGGATAGAAGGTGATTGTTGGAATTATTTCCTTTTTTGTAACTCAAATATAACTAAAAAAATCCCCTTTTAATGTATTTAGCATTTTTATGTTGTTAGTGTTACAGTCTACCTTCTCTCATCACTTGAGTGTATTATTAAGCTTTCAGAATTTGTTCATAATTCTTATCTTTGCTATCAGCTGTTTTTTTTTTAATAACTGTGGGGTCCACTCATGTATTCCTTTTTTTCATGGTATCAATATAATTGGATATTCACATTTAGGCAAGATGTAATCTGGGTCAAAGCGTAATGAACAGCATAAAAGTCCAAGTATTTAGCATAAAAATGTAAGAATCATGTGGGTGGCTGGCCGCTTGGGCTTTGGAAACAATTCTACTAAATAAAATTTTTCTGAGCTAATCTACTTTAATCAGGCTATGCACCCAAGAGTGCTGATGGTTTACAAATGTGCACCTGGTTCTGGAATAATCTATGTTCTAAATATAGTATTCCTGAGAATATGTTTGTGTCCTGTGACCAAATTGTAATTGCATGTTTCACATGTTTTGCTGTAGTTAAATTTCAGCTTTTCTTCAGCATTCTGGACTACTCCCCAGTGATCCTTCAGAGAAAAAAGAATTGAGGTTTCCTAAGCTGTCAAATACTATGTTTTTATTAAGCAAAACATCTCAAGCTGATAGGAGATCAAAATGCAATATTAACACATTATCCTGTGGGAACTGAAGCAATAGCAGAACCATCAGGGAGCAGGGCCAGAGCCATATCCAGTGTTAACTTGGGACAGGCGTGGTATTGGATTAGAATGCTCTATTTTTATTACTCAGTTCAATTGCTATTATGGCAGTTCTCCCAAGGTGCTACTTTTTTTTATCTTTTTTTTCTCTTTTTTCAGATTATACTGAGTGATAATAAGAAGTTGGTCCCTGTAACAATAATCAAACAAAGTAAGTTTGTGCATTTTTAAAAAAATTTATTCTTAAACTCTGCAAGACTAATTTGAGATTAAAAATTTGAGTGTCAGGGCAATGGGATGTCCTACAGCTGCCCCTATAATAACATAAGCACAGAATGTCAGTTTAACCAAAATTAATATGCCAGGGGAAAGAGGTGCACAATTAGGAGATGGTGTAGAGGGCACGCAGTTTGCAGTCTCTTAAACTGAATGTAAATACAGAAAAGATTAGGATGGTGTCCTCATCTGCAAATATTGAGGAAAAGTTTTTAAAATGCTGAGGTTTGTTTCAGGCATGGTTTTGTTTCTTATTTCGGGAGGTTTTTTTGTTTTTTTTTAAATTAGCTTTTAATATCCCTGTGTTGTCTCCACAGTTATTCAAAATCGGACGCAGTCAAAAGCACCAGATAGTTCTTCTCTCCCAGGAGCAATATTAGGTGACTAGAAGATATTTTTATTATTTCTCTTAACCCCTGATTGAAACCTAGAATTGTGCAAATGCTTTTAATTTTCTTGATCTTAATTGTTTTTCCTTGCATATCAAAGGGGATTTTGCAGCTGGTGCAGACAATATTTGTTACACTTTATGTTGATACAGATGGTTCAAGAATGTTGTAGCTTAAGTGAAATAGAATAATTTTATTGTCATTGTATTTAAAAGAAGACACTGTCACTGTTTAAGCCAAGGAGTTCTTTCATCCTTCAAATGAAGTTCTATGGCAAAGATCTTGTTGAGATGAGGGATTGCTCTTACTGGGCTTTTAAGGTAGCACAGTAACATCACATCTACAGTCACAAACCTGATATATTAAACTACAGAAATCTTGCAATTAGAATTTGATATTAGATCTTGGGGCATTGCTGTTTCCCTCCAAGCCATTCCATTTCATGCTTTATGTTCTTGTTTCACCTATAAGAATATGCAATATTGGCTTAGAACATAAAACTATGGGAAAGTCTGTCATACAGTGTGGTGAACTACTAGTCTGCCTGAAATTTCCATGAAAGGCTCACTGCATCATGTACCTTGTGACCAATTTATTCCTGGATTTATTGTTTATTCATTTATATATTTTCTATGACAGCATAACTTTGGCTTAAGTTTTCTTTGTATGAGTTTCAGTGTATTGATGTGAGTCAAACACGCACATACTAAACCAGTCTGGTGTTGAGCCCACTTGACCCACCAGACAGAATCTGTCCCAGTATCTGTGATGCTGCAGTAGTCCAGAGTTGTGTGTTCCAGTGTCAAATGGTTTCCAACTCTGATAAATCATGAGGTGGTGGTGATAGAAGGAGCAGTATAAAGGGGAAATAGCACCAAATGGGAGAGATATTTACAGGGTGGAACAAATTCATTTCCCACATATTCAGACTGAACTCCCAGTGGTTCAGTAGTAGTTACTCATGTATCTCAGAGAGCAGACTATGTGCTTTCATGTCTTCTGGAATTAATGGCATACATCTTTCTCTGTAGTGCACCTTATTGTTCCAGGTCTCAATGAAAGTCAGCAGAAACTTCCTCCTCTCCTGACAATAGATGACATACCTCAAGCATCCAGGAAAAAACTGGGTAAGCAGAAATGCTAAACAAGTGAGAAATGCTGAAAACCATTTTGCACTGTGAAAATAATGATTCATAAGTCATTAAATCATTGCTGTAAATTTTATTTTTAATGTATCTTTTAATGAACGAAACAAAACCAAAACCGCAGTGTTTAACACAGCTTGTAGTGACTGTGCAGTGGAAGTTCATTGGGTCCTAAAGGTACTCAGCTGTCCACATTTATCCATGTTGGCTTACTTATTCAAACTAAATTGGGACAGAAATAAATCTGTGGTAAAAGAGAGCAGATATATCTTTTTAATTACTCTCTAATGTCTGTTCTTTTAGCTAAGAATGAAACTGGAGTATGGCCTGCTGAATCCAAAACACCAGAAGTTCAAGAAATCTCCCCACAGTCCCTTCCAGGTAATGAAAATTCTGTTTTTAGAAACTCTGTGGAATATCTTTGCCAAATGCATAAACTAAAATGAAACCCATCTTTGTGCTCTACAGTTAAAATAGTAGTTGGAAAACAGGAGGATAGTGGCTGAATTAGCAAGGAGTGGTAATGTGGATAAAAATCTGAATCTAATTTTGGACAAAAGTTTCAGGTGATATAATTATTAGGTTTATAAAACTACTTAGAATTAGAACCATACTTTGTGGCATGATGGATGCCTTGAAATTTGAAAAATGGCAAAGTGAGGTTTTTTTCTGTAACTCAGACTACTTTATGAATTTGTATGACAAGTACAGTCATATGTTTTAACATTTTCAATCTGGGGGTGGGGGAGGAAAGGATTGGAAAGAGCTGAATTGTTCAGAGTCAAATTATGAAGCTCAACTGATCACCCACTTTATTGACCCATATTTCAGAATTGTTTAAGAAGGCATATGCCTATCTTCATTTTCTGTAGTCTGGCTCTAATCCTATAACTGAGTCAGAAGTCTTGGTTCTGCTGTCACAAGAGACAATAGCTGGCTTCTGCCAACTTCTTTGCTGAAAGGAAGAAGGGATGCTTGAACAGGGGCAAGAATTTAAAACTAAGAAGGAATTTGAGGAAACAATGACCAAAGGTTTGCTTTGGTTTGGTTTAGACATATTATGTGATCTTGCTGGCATTACTCTCTTCTGTCTATAAAGTCTTTCCTGGCTGGATGAAGTAGTGTAGCATGTGGTTTCTTTGACATCACACAGTTCAGACAGATACTGCCCTTAAATATGATTGTGTTTATTTTGTTCCTTAAGTATATTAAAAAATGCTATGCTTAACTTCATCATACCACCTTAGTCTTAAAAAAAAAAAAACCCACAACAGAATAACCCTACCAAAAAATTCATAGGGAATTAAAAAGGTGTAAAGAAATGCAGCAATGTCATGTAATCATTGACAACAATCTTTCAGACTAACTGATCTATCTTTTTTTTCTTCTGTGAAAATGTTAGAAGTTTATTTTCTACTCAGTAGATAAATATATTTTCCAAATTCTACTTTAACCCATTTCTTCCTTTGTGCAAAACCTTCATGTGGATGACTCTTTTCTGTTCATCCTAAATATTAAAAGGGAAAAAAAAGATGCCTCTTCACAAGAATTTATTATCAAAGGATGCATTGAAAATGTGTGGATCCTTTTTAGAAAGCTGTAAGGAGTCTTTTTAGGTTGTTTGATTGGTTTGTTTTCTCTCGCAGTTCAAGGTCTCTTGTGAAATTAAATTTTTTTACTATGTTCCTAGATTATTTACCTTGTTTAAGTAACTGTGGTTTAAGAACTGACAATCTGAAAATATATTTTCTAGAACTTTGCCATTTTTTGTAAAAGTGAGAACTGAATACATTTGTATGGTTGGTTCTCCCTCAGAATCCCTGTCCTCAAATCTCAGCCCTCAAGCTTGCATTCATCTAATCAAAATGTGTCATTCCTTATTGATGGAATATATTGGTCAGTCAGCTAAAGAGTGTGAAATGTGGCAGCTGGGGAGGAGAGCATTTGTTCATTCCATTTCTGTTGTGTTCTGTAATTATATTTATGCAGCAGCATGTAGAATTTCTAACCCTAAACATTGTCATGTCTAGCATGGCACAGAATTGTATGTTTATGAAGTTGGATAAGGTTTCATTATACTGATAATAAATGGCAAGTACTGTCTTTCCTTGTAACAATTTGTTACAACTAAACACATTCTTATTGCTCTCACACCAATAGTTGCTTACTGAAATATTTAGAATAATTTTCGTCTTCCATTTCAAGCTTCCTTTGTGGTTTTGCTTCCATGTTTTTTTTCCCTATGGTGATCGTTCCTTTCAGATATTATTTGTTGATCTCAGCACCAGTGCCTCATGTTAAAGTAAGAGTATGTCATGCTCCATTGTGGTTACAGTATTTCAGTTAAAGAGAAAAAAAAAGTAAGTCAGGAAACAGGGAAGTGAAAATGAATCTTTTAAAAGAAAAATGTTCTTTGAGTGTAATTCTGTCTTGCCATGGAACATGGAAAAATAACTTGTCTGGCTAAAATGCTGAAGTATTCTTTTATGAGTAACTTAAGTGAGAGATCTGAGCATCAACCCTTTGCAAGGGTTGCATTTAAACAGTTTATATAGACATAATTAATTGAGTTTAGTAATCGGATCTTCATTATATTTCATTCAGACATTGCTATTTGAAAATCATGCTGGATTCTTTGAGTAAGGCATAATAATTATTTGCTGTGGAAGGTTTAAGGACTGGTGCCAGACTGGCAAGAGCACGGTGATCTAGAAGGCGCTCTGTGCTGTAGCAGCTGTTGTGTCATCAGCCATGCTGATGGGAAGATGGGAAGAAGGGAGCTCCAAGTATTTCAGCAGGCAGTCTATCTGAAAGGCTCTGGGCTGGGCTGCTCTTGTATTCCACTGGCTCTTCATCAAAGGGTGTGTTCTGTGATGTGACACAGTTTAGTAACTTTTTTTTTCATGTATTTGTCTACCAGGCATCCCATAATTTTCTCAGTTTCAATCCTCCCCTCCCTTGGCATGCATTTCCATGGAAAGACTTGTTAGTAAGCTCTTTCATTCTTTGTTTTTTGCCAGGCTTGTTACAATATTTTCCACTCAGGATTAATTTATTCTTAACACAACTGCTCAAATCTCTAGTGCTTTCCTCAATCTTTGAATTGTTGTCTAATATACCTCAAACTACTCCTACAACTTTTTTCTTTGCTAAATATGTCTTTCTAGTAACTTCACAGGGAAATTGGAGCTCACCAACCCTTAGAAATATGAGCACATTAGTCTGGGACATGAAAGAAATTGTTTCCTCTTTAAAAAAAAAAAAGAAAGCTAGTTAATTATGTGAGGGTTTGTACTACAAATTTAGTGAATTGGATTTGCGAAATATGGCATAGGCTTGAAATGAAAAGTGCCACCTGTGAATCCATTAACTAGGGTTAATGTTCAGTTGAAATATTTCTTTTGTTGCCATGTCTCCCAAGTTCTGTGCCTCCTGTCCTCATTCTGCCCCCTAAAGAGTTCCCCTTGTGCTCACAGGGTATATCAGGAGTGAGATTAATGTTTTCATCAGAATGTCTTAATTCCACTTGTAGATGAAAAGAGAGGCAAGAGAAGTCAGAAGAAACAGTTTAAGAAACATTGCCTAGGGGCATTCTTGCTGTATTCCATGCTGTGATGATAAAGTAACTTGGCTGTGTTAATGCTTTACTTTGCAGACAGCCTTGAACCACTACCACAGGCCTAGCTTGCCTGCTGCCCTGGAATAGTCAGAGGCATTTCTCTTTTCTCTAATTTAGCTTTCAGAGCCTAAACTTTCTTCTTCCTGTAGCTTCTTAAGTAAAATGTCTGTCTTATTTTCATGTCATCCCTACAATGTTTTGTGCAAAACTGAGAGCTTGGTTTCTTTTGTTCTAATTCTAGGCATGTTTTATCTTGTTCGGCTTGCTCAGCGAAGACACATTTCATTTGAGTGTAAACCCTCTGACCTCTAAAAAAAAATCCAAAACATGATGAGTCCTGTATTTGCTTGTATTTGGGGTTTTTTTTCATTATTGCACCTCACCAACAAGAAATGTTAGATTTTGAACTGCTCCTGAGGTACAGGTAGTTAGTTTTTGCTTCAGTATGTCTTATGAGTGAATTGTCTCCCACAAGTTTCATAGAGAGAAATTGCTCTGCCTTCTCTGGACAATGAACTCCTCCTTGCACTGATGGCAGTGGCAGCACTGTGACTGACTTAGAAGCTGAATTGGGCCCTAACAAGGCAGCATCTGTAAAGGTTCCAGACGTGTGACACACACTCCAAACTAGAAAATAGTGTCATTGTTGTAAGTGTAATAGCATCTGAATCCCACTATTTAGAATAACAGCACTTTTTTTTTCGCTAAATGGAATAAGAAGATTATAAACCTCCATGATCAGCTCTTGCTTGAAGTGTGTTAAGTAGATTGTGGAAAAGGCTTGGAGAGCGTGCAGGAAAAACCAAACTGTCTTCTAATGTGTCTCAAGAAGAAAGCGATCTTCTAATGTGTCTCAAGAAGAAAGTGATCTTTTATTAAATTAATGTTAAAACTTAGTGTTGTATTAATGACAGCCATCAATATTAAAGATCTCTTTCAAATAACTACGTGCACTAAATATTGTGCAATTTGCTCTGTGGAGGGCATTAATGCGCTTGTGGCATTCAAGGCTGAGATCTCACCATTCTGTGTTCCATACCCATAGGCTTTGTCGTTTTACCATCTTAGGTGACCAGTTCTGAGTACTGCATGACTGATTAAACACCTCTGGGGTCTCCAGTAAGATGCAGAGGAAAGAAGTGACCTTGACTTACTTACTATTGTCATTAATTGTTATGTGAAACAGCTTGCAGGGTATAGTTATGCAGTAGCATATTAAAATATGGCCACCAATTCAGTTTAGGTACATTTAATTGCTGTTTAATAAGCTGCTTGTGTATTACTCTAACAATGTACAATTAAAAATCTGAATGGAAATCAAACCTATTTTATAATGGCTAGAAAATTGAAAGAGCTGAGCTATTACAGGTGAGTATTTATTACATTCTTGAAAATTTTGATATTAGAAGGACTAAAAACCATTCAGAATAACAGGGAAAATATTTGTAAATTGACTTTGTGATATAATGGATCTTGTTTATAATCTATTATAATGAATTTAAGAGGATGTAACAGAAGTACAGTGTGAGTTTCTGACCTAAACTTTGCAGTTCATGACTTTTATTTTCTTTTGTAAATATAAAACTGCAGCAAAATACATCCAAAACATCATATAGATTTCACATCTGAAAACAAAAGTAAATATTAATCATGATGGATTTGAGCTGCTGTAGAAATCATTCTAATCATGTGACATGAAATGGTGATAAGAAGAGCTTCAGGCTTTGGGCAGTGGATCAAGAAAAGTTCAGGGGGATTTTAAATTACATTAAGCTTCTTTCTTCTAGCTCGGGCTGGGAAAACACATGGACCTGAAGATTTTAAATCGACGCCTAAACCCAAATTGGTGCAAACTCAAAACATACCGGGTAACTAATTTTTCTGCTTTTTACATTCTGTCTGCATTAAACACTTTTTTACCTTCAGCAGAATTTTTCTACTACTTGCTGTAGAAAAATTTTTCTACTACTTTTCTACTACTTGCTTTCTACTTATTTTGTACTACTCTTTGTGTTGGCTCCAAAGGAAGTCCTGATTAAAATATTCTGGTTTCTTTTGTGGTTCCAGTGACTAATACTGGAATGAATTGTAAATGATGAACCTAGCTCTGGCTGAACTGTGCCTTTCACAGATTTCACTGCGTGATTCAATTTGATTTTTGAAATTAATGCTTTCTGTCTATGTGATCTGCATGTTTGACATAACATAAAATTTCCATCTGTAGAATTGACCTCAGCGATAGAATTTAAATAATTACCTCCTTGATTTTCTTCTGATTACAGATTCATTTAGGTAACACCAACAGCAATGAGTAAGAACAATTTTATATAGCATGTGATGGGATATAATTGTCTTTGCCTTGAAGGAAAGAGGAGCTCTAATGATTTTTTTCATTTTTTTATCCCAGCGTTGTATGGTTAGCTTTGTGATTTGGTGTAACACCTGTTTAGTTCTGGTATTCAGAATTCTGAATTCTCTAATGTTGATTTTATTGCTTGTACTTTCTTCCCTGAGCCATGCAAAATTACGAGGACAAATCTAAATTTGAGGTTGTATTTAATTCTATTTTTTTTTAAACTTTGCTTAGATTTTTCTAAAGCGCAGCTAGCCTGCATTCAGGAGGATGTATGATAAAGGGGAGGACCAGGAATGTTTGCAGGACTGAAATGCAAATCCTCCCATGAAGAGGACTGCTAATGCTTCTCAATAAATGCATTTTACACAATCCTATTGATCCACATTAATGTCTTACTTGCATTTTTTTCTTATTTTCATTTAAATTTGACAGCAGATTGCCAGAATTTGCTGAAGTGAAACCAGCAGTCAATCTAATTTCATTTCAACTTCTTGTTACCTTTTTTTAACCATACTCAACTTTCCTTGGTTTTGCTATGTTTCAAAGATTAAAATATGAAAACTAATCAAGATGGATCATTGATTAATTTTAAACTAGGTGCTCGTAGTTATTGACAGATGTTCATTGTCAAATTCCCATGGTTGATAGATCTTTGTTTAACAGTTAGGGGAAAAAGGGCTTCCTTCATATTCCACATACCTTTTAAAGTGCCAATTTATGTGGGTTTTTCTCTAGGTTGGAACTATTTTTTTTTTTATTAATTATCATTTTTTTCAGGAGTGAGTGATCCAGAAGCCAAATATAAATCCATGTTGTCCTTGTATTATTCTTAATCAAGAGACATTTTGGTTATTTTTCTTGTCATAGCTTCTAACGAAATACAGCTACTTCCTCCTGGATCCAGAATCCCTGATGCTCCAAAAAGTCCATTGACAGAGCTTGGTAATTACTTTCTTTGTAAATATCAGTAAACTTTACTGAAAAATTATCTTCACAAAGCTTGCTCCAATAAGAGAAGTAATGTAATTAAAACACTAACACACAAACTTCTTATATTGTACCCTTTTTGTGGTGCTTTGTACACCCTTTCATTACATAAATGGTCCCTAAGCTCAGTGCTTTGATGCTTGTGTTGGTGATGAGTGGGGATATTTCAGCAAGTTACGAGCATCTGGAGTCCTGTGCTGGGAAGAATATGATGTTTGTGTGGATGCTTTCTTCCTCCTCTCTTCTTTCTTACTTTCTTCTGCTGGGAGACATCTCATATGTGAGCTCACCGCACGGGGGGGAACGTTTGTGTATGGTAGATATTATATCTGTGTCCTTGCTGTTACCCCAAACTAATTTTTGTCCACTTCCAAGTGTGCAGTTTTTACAGCTGATGTTGTTGAGCTGTTTGTGGCAGGGGGTGTCCAGTGCCAACCCTAGTTGGCACCCATCTCTCACCACCTCGTGCCTCTGCTCCTCTACATTGTACCCTGTGTCTCCCTTTCTCAAGACCTCTGATTTCATAACAGGCCTCTATTTTCTCTGTGTTTGTGTTAAAATAGCTCATTCTACCAAAACTATTGCTTGTTGCTGCTTTCACTCTTAACAGCTATTACACTAGTTACCTAGAGGGCCCTTGAATCAGATTCATTTCTATTTCATTAAGCAGTAGTCAAGAAGTTATCATAAAATAGTGCTGGCTTATTAGGACGGCATACTTTTGCTTAATGTAGTCTGCCAAATTTTAAAATAATTTCCATAATTTGCCTCTTAGTTCTTGACATGCATATTTGAAGCAGATTCTTAAGAATGTAAAAATAATCTTCACAGTTTATTCTTAATTTGTTAGATTTTTGCGACAGCTCTTTTCCAGTTATGATTGAGGGGATAGAGAGAAACATTTGGTTAAATCCAAGCAGCAGCAGCACTGAAAAAAGAGAAACATGATGATTTAAGAAGCTATTTGCTATAAATGTGGGTGAAGAACTGAAAATTGTTAGAGATTATTAGGATTAGGGATTATTATTAGGGATTGTTTTTCTTTCTGTAAAAAAAAGGGAGAAATAATCTAATCTTATGTTTGTCTCAGTGGTAAAGGTGGAATAATCGCAACACTTCAGGAAAAAATAAGTGTTTCATTCAAGTATTTATTATGGTTTTGTTCTCATGTCCTCCATTCCCTTTGAATAATTTCACTTGGCAAAAGTGGGATTTAAATATGTGAGGCTAGGCCCAGCCATTGGGTCAGAGGGAGCATCTGTGCTCCCCATGAAGTCACTGTTGAAGTCAAAGACATTCTGTGAGAGTCAGGCCATGGTTATACAGAGGACATTTCTCTGCACTGTGCCTCTGCATGCCTTGATCACCTGCTGTCATAAAACCAGCAAAGAAAGCAAATTTTAATTTATGAAGTTCAACTGCATCTGACCTGTATTCTGCCCTAGTTCCCCTGAAGAATTTTTTCTTTATTTTTTCTATCTGGATTGTGCTAGAGGGAAATCTCTCCTTTGTTTTGTCAACTTCCTGTGTGGTCTGTATGTTTTGAATTCAAATGTTTCTGAAAAGATGGCTTTGTGAACATGCCTTCAATGTTCTGATGCCTTTGGGAGATCTCTTATAGCTCCTACTGGGTGTAAATGGATCAATGGAAGCTTTTGCCAAAAGCTGTGAATCGTATGGCTTTTGTTGGCAGCGTTTTCTTCTCTAGACATATAGAATAGAATGGTTCCATTTGCAAGGGACCTACAGTGATCATCTGGCCCAGCTGCTGAGTCCAACTATATCAGGATAGTAACCTGGGATCCAAATTGTTAATGTGATAAGATGGATTGAAAGTAAATGGGGAAGCAGATCCAATGTGTGAAAAAAAGGCTGCTCACTTTTTTGGCACGTATATTCATGTTTCCTGTGCTAGAAATGAACACTACACCTAATTATTTGACTGGGGGTTTTGACAGAAAGAAAAATACTTACTGACCAATGCATGCAGTTAAGTAGGATCAGTAGCAGCACAGTAGTGCATAACCTGCACATGGTGGAAGCTTGTTCACGATGGCTTTTGGGTAAGAGTGCCCAATTCCATCTTGACTCCATTTTTATTAAAACACACTTCAGATTATCCATACTTCAAAGTGAAGAAACCAGAAGGTCTTTGTAATAATCCTCATCACAGATAACAGATAGTAGGTGTTGTTACTAACTTCAACAATTATTTGACTGATTTCATTGTACTACTCTTATCTTTTGCCATTACAACTCCTTTAAAAATAGTTATATTGCTTTAGTGACTAGAGACCTGCAGGTGGTGTGAATATCAAATATTGGGTTGTAGCTGCCTTGCTGTGAATAAAATCCTCTTAAGTAATAAGGATTCAGATTGATTCGATAGGGTATGCTAAATATGAATGGGGTAGAAATTGATGGAACAAAGAGACCTTCAAACACAAAAACCTTTGTTAGTTACAGTTGAAATCAGATTTTGTATCACTTGCCAGAAGAGTCTGTCTTGGAATGATAAAATTTTATTTCATGTTTGCTCTTAGCTACTCAGAGTCCTGCCTTGAAACCCATATCTCTACCTTCTGCAGAAACAAGAGAGATGGAAATGGGTAATTAGCAGATTAGCTCCATGATTTTTTTTCCATTGTCTTAGCGTCATGTTGATCTGCAAATGTTAATCTTGGCTACCAACATTCACAGAGAGCTGCTTATTCACCATTCTTGTGTCTATGTAACCGCCTGAAAAATGTATCTGTTGTCAGCTTAAAAACTGCCTAAAGCCAGTGTTGTCATATCTCATCATCATCTTATTTCATTCAGTATATCTGCAGCTCTTACCCAGAAAATTTAATAAGAGAGAATTCCTCACTGGTAAGGGTTCATTCAGGCATGTGGCACTTGCATTCCAAGGCCAGAAATCTGTTTTTCCAGCCATCTCCTCCCCCTGATGCGGCCGTTGTCTCACATCTCACTTGAGGCCATCTGCCATCTTGCTCAGCTTAGCGTTCACATCGCCTGGAAATGCACAGCCTTCACTCAGCTGTTTGATGCTAATCCACCAACTCACAGCTCTCTCAGCATTTTAAGCTTAGATTCTTTTTTCAGCTTTTGAGGAAAAACAGACTGTTTCTTCAGGATCCAAACCATCCAGTACTATGGAAGTGCAACCAACCCGACCCGGTAATGGTTTCTCATGAGGTTAATCCTCCTGACAGCTGGGAATTTTTGGAGGACACAGTGCCCCTCGTGAAATAGTTAGCTCAGTTTGACATAAATGAAGAATAGGTGTGGGTATGAAAGTGCTGCGTCAAGTATTAGATCTCTTTATGACATTCTACGTGAAATACTAAGCTAGTAGCTCAGGGGGTTTTCCATGTTTGGCAACAGCATGTAATTCTTAGTGTTAAAATTAAATTGGACTTACTGTAAATATCAAATTTAAATAGGACTGTCCACACGTGAGTTTCATAAATAGACTATCCTGATTTGCTGAAGGATTCTGAGTTGTAAGAGATTAATGGAAACTGAAGAAATTCCAACATATTTTGAAACTATCACTCTTCTTTTAGCCTTTCTATATAAACATAGACATAATTCTACCCAGATTTCTGAACTGGCACTATAAAAACATATCACTGAAGTTTCAGACGCTTTCTAGTTGATCCTTACAAAATTTCTGTTATGTGTTTCTATTATTTTATAGATGTTATTTGCCTAGGGCAACTGACAGTTTTCCAAAATAAGGAAAAAAATAAGATGAGAGCCAGTTGGAAAGTTTTCATTTCATTAGCATGCCAATAGTGTAATGCCTGATGCATATGTTTTTGGAAAAAATTAACATTGAAGGAAATCCATTACTGAGGGGGAGATTGATTACAACAGTCAACTGTTCATGTCTGACAAAAGACAGTTTCTATGTTTCATTTGGTCGAGCTCCTGTTTTATCATCCTTTTTCCTTCTCCAGTTTTAGCACCAGGATATCATCCTTCCTGATCCTAGAAAAAAATTCTGTGCAGTCACAGTTTGCTACTTTTTATTAATAATTTGTTCTACTATTTTGAATAGCCCTGTATTTTCATTTTTTAACTCTATATTTCACCTTTTTGTGTGACTCTGATAACAATTTGGTCATAAAATGCATTATGCATTAATGCATGTTTTTGGAAATCATTTTCAAGTCACACTTAATCAGTTATTGTACATTTCAGACTCTATCTTTCTGTGGAACATAATATGTTAAATATTACCCAGAAGTTTTGTCAGTCTTGTCACTTCAAAACAATACAGCTTTTTTTTTTTCTTTTATTTTCCAGCTTCACATGACTTTCTTCATGTTATTTCTACTCCCCAGACTTTTACATCTTCAGAAATATCAGGCACTGGTAAATGATAATAATATTGTTTCAGAAGCCTTTCATACCATTTTGATTGGTTTGTGATGAAAAGTTCATTGCTGCTTCCATGTTGATGATTTCACACAGCTATTGCATACTGCTTGCCTTGGGTGTTGCCCTACATCTTATTTTTTCAACTCCTGTATCACCATCCTCATTCCTGTGATCAGACAGAGCACAAATTTAAAGCAAGTCTGCAAGTAGCTTGCAGAATAATGCAGTATTGATCAGAGAGGTGTGTCAGGAAAAGATTTAAATTTTGCAAGGCTTAAGGCTGTTCCAGTCAAGTAAAATACCATGCTTTTTAGTGATAAGATTTTTTTGTTTAGTTTATCCTGTCAATTTTTCACATACAGTTTGCTGTGATTTTTTTCATATGTATTGTCTTAAAATAAGTAAGTCAACACAACTAAGGCCAGATCTTTCCAACTAAGCTATACTTTGAGTAAGAGCTTTGGGAATAGATTGGTTTTCCTGTAGCCTAGTTAGGTGAGGATGCCCAAGTTAAGATCTTCAGCTAAGTAATTAGTGATGGTATTTGAAACAGACAAAGGAGGCTAAGTTTTGAATAAATAAGTAAAAATAATAAACGCTTTGCAGGGTTGGAAAGTAAAATTTGATAAAGATGTTCCTTCTTTATTTACTTACATGAAATTGTTTCTCAGGTTTGGTTGTTTGGTTTTGGTTTTTTTTTTAATAGCAGCTGAAGGTACTACTGATTTGGAAATATCCGTGCCTGTAATTACTACAGAGCTTCAGCTGTTAGAATAGCATGGGGTAAAATTGAAAAGTTGGCTTCATTATAGTTTCAAAAATTTTCTTCTTTTTTTATCCGTGCTGCTATTTTTGGAAGTTTTGCATTGCTTTAGTTGTCACCTCACAGTAATTCATACACTTACTGCTGTTGTTAACCAGACTCTCACCTGCACTCATTATTCATCTTTGTAGATGGAGGATCAGAGGCAAAGAGGACAGTTCCCTTCAGTTGGTTGTGTTTGGTTTTCTCATTATTAAGACTCCCAGCTGTGGACCTGCCTTCCTTAATTTTGGGTGTTTTTTTTTTCCTGTGCTGAGAGAACTTAGTTGTGAGAGGGAATAAAAAACTTACACATATTCTGTGTAATGTTTCCATTAAAAGCCTAGCCCCCTGGCTACTTTCTGGATCCAAAGGTGGTTTCTTACTATCTACCGTGCATTATGTGCTAAGATTATTAGGTGATAAGAATTCTTGTTAGTATGAATAATTAGGTCGCCTGATTTCCCCAGGACTTCCACACCAGCCTAACAGTCCATGAGACAGAGTAATGCCCATTTTTTTGCCCATAAAATGCAAGAAATTTTCCCTGTACTTCCATTTTAACAAAGCAACATCTCTTCGCCAAGTCCTGAGTTATTCAGGTAGCTCTGAGGCAATTAAGCCTTTTAACACAAGATTATCTTTCCAGATTTAGGTGAAAGGAAGCCTCCTTCTTCAAGATTCACAACATCTGGCATGCCAGAAATGCCACCAGTCTCAGCTGGTAATGATATCTGTCTTCTCTGTAGTTCTCGTCACATCCAAGCAGTCTCTCAAAAGACACAGCAATGCTTTGCTAAATGGAGGGTTTATTCTGACTTGCTCTGTATAAAGTTGGAGAGACAGAAACTAGTTGCATCTGCTGCAATGTTTGAGACATTTGGAATGAAATATTGCAATGATAAGATTAATTTTTTTATGTTGGTAAACAATTAGCTTGTCTGGGTTATCTTGTGAAGGATTTTTTCTATATATGGATATATATATATGTGGAGGCCCATTGTTAGGAGTGGCTAAATAAGTGTTAACATATCAAATTTGTTCCTTTTGCACATTGGAAAAGCTCCTCCACAGGCAGAAAAAAGATTTATTTACCGTTCTTAAGCGGGTGCAAACACTTTGGTTAGTGAGTCGTTGAATGTTGCTAGAAAAGGGTCAAGTTGAACAGACTTGAACAGAAGGATTTCCATTTCCAAAGACTGGGAATATCAAAATATCCCAGAGGAATCACTCAGCACTATTTCCTTATCAGCTGCATCCAAGGGCATGTTTGTAAACAGTCATAAGTCTTGCCTGCCTTAAACCTGAAACCAAGCCCAAAGCAATGGGCAAATATGCACAGTAGGCGTGAGTACACATAGTCCAGATTTGACACTGGTTTATGTATTAGGTTGTGCCTTCTCCCTATGCAAAATTAGGATAACAGGGTATGAGGAGATCACTTGAGTAAAGGGACTTGTTCTTCAGTGTACAAAGCGATGTTGAGTTGTACAAGTGTAAGTTGTAAGATGTGCTAGAATTCTGTGGAAAATTTTCCTTTTTTCACTTGCTTGCAAGAATTTATATACAGACAGATAAATTCTCTACACTGTGTTTTATTAGTGCCAAGGACAGTAATTTCTGACCCATAGAATCAGGGATTTCATTGGTTGTAGGGAAAAGTGAAATCAGATCTTGAATTCTAAATATAGAGGTGTGATTCTTAGTTGCCATGTTACCTCTGCAAGAACTGTTAGAATCTGTCAAGGAAATGTAAGGACTGGTTTAGTGAATTGGATATTTTGGCATTTTTCTGCAGATGTAGAGCCTTTTAGCTACTGAGGCTCAGTATTGTGGTAGTTGCAGCCAAGGCAAGACACTTGACTGCGGGTTTGAGTCACAGGGTGCTGCCAGGAGAGGGCACGTGTGGCCCTAAATACAGACATTTAGGTGTTGTACTGCTGGTGCTGCTTGAACTGCTGTGGCAAGGCTGAGTGGATATCTCAAGATCATTTCTGTGTCTGACCACAGCAACCGAGAGACCAGACCTGGAATGGACCTCGTCTGCCTCACGGGAAACCACAAGGATGGGTAAATAGCCAGCGATTCCCTCCTTCACTGCTTGCTTTGGCCATGCTCCTCTCTGCAGTGATGAGCCTGTTCGGATGTGCTGGTGTCCCAAAGAGTGGGTCAGTGATGTGGCTGGAGCCTTATGGCTCCTTCCTAAAAAATCATCCTACCTGTAAAGTTCCCAGGAACCATTTCTAGGTTTGCTCTCATGCCTTGGCTGCCAATGCCACTTGAAAGGCAGCATTGTGCCACCACCACGGGCAGTGAAGCTGTGACATGGTAGCCTGGCCCAAGCAGGGCCACGTCCCCCTCTTTATAGCTGTGTCTTGATGTGACCTGTGTGACAGCAGCCTGTGAGAGGACCTGAAGGCGGTTTCTGTGTTTGATCTTAGCTGCTCGAAGACCGAGGCCGAAGTCCACCACTCCTTCCTCCCTGGCAACTCAACAAACTGGGATGGGTAACTAGCAACAGCCTTCTTTTCCCATTGTCTGCCATCTCTTTCACTTGCCATCACACCTCCCACCCCAAACCACCTGGCATCCTTGTCATCTTCCATGGAGAGGATGGAGTCTTGTTGGTGCAGCTTGGCTTGCCGAAGCACTCGCCGCACCGGTTCTGCGATTCTCTTGTTTGATCCCACGCTTTTTCCATGGCTTTTTCCATGAGCATTTTCTGCAGGAAGCATGTGACATTCTGCAGAGAGACCACGTTGTTGCAGCTGGCCCTCAGCTCCATTCCCTGCTTCTTTGTGTTTGGGTGGTGGGTCTTGCTTTCTCTGATGCATTCAAACACGACAGCGCTCCTAAGAGGCAAACCCAGCTGGGCTGGCACAAGAACACAGCACAGCAGCTCAGCCACCCTCCAGGCATTCCTTGGGCAAGGCTGCACCTCTTGGTTACCTCAGCGCTGACTTTCATGGTGGCTGTTTTTCTTCTGCCCATGCCTTTCCATCACCATCACCTGGAAGTAGGAATGCTCTGCTCTGCTGCTGCTGCTTTTGAGGCTGTTATGTTTTTTTGACTTGATACCTCATTTCAGCTTTTGGTGAATATTGGGATGTTTCTTCATGGTTTAAGACACTGGCAGCCTCTGGTACTAACAATATTTCTTGCAGATCTGACAACTCTGCAAGGCAGCAGTCTCCCAAGAGATATTGTTGTGCCTTTAGCCAACCTGTTACTTCTCTTGGGCCTGCATTGGGATAAACCTTCTGTGTAGATAAAAATGGGGCCATACATGCACACCATATTTAGTTCAGGCATTGACTGTGGCACATGGTGACAGTGGCGGAGATGCTTGTGGCAACAGCTTCTTTGGCTGGCGTGCAAGACCAGTCCTGTGTCCTTGCAGTATTTTGTGGCCCATGGGGTAACAAAATACTACATGAGCAGGCTGGTGTGCCTAAAATCTGAAGTTGAGTGCGAGTTAAAAATGTAATGAACAGTAAAAAGTGACTTGGCACTTTTGTCTGGAGCAGTCTTGCTTTCATATCAACTGGATATGAAAGGATCTTCAGGATCTTTTCCAGGGAATTTACATTCCCTGCTTTGCATTACTTGAGGTAATTTTCTGAGCTTTCTTGTTTTTACAGTGGAGAAATCAGACACTTGTAATTATAACAAGGCATATAAATTTGGCTGAGCTAAGGATATTAATTTCTGTTTCCCTGCCTGGTGATGTTGCCTGAATCACTTTTTATGTTCTCTTATTTTTGCCAAATTTTTAAATTGGATTTTTTCCAGTATCTTCATCTCATAAATTCACTTTCTCCTTGACTCTTCTTGGCCAGTGTTCTTGTACTTTTTCAATCTTGCATTCCTTCTAACCACATGGGAATTTTTTCCATATTCCTTGTGTCATTCCATTTAATTTTTTGCATTATATTTTTGTGGTTTTACACATCTTTGCATATTAACATCTTTCTTTTTAAAATTCTGCTGATTTTGCAAAATATATTTTTTTTCTGTTCTTTATTGTTTGTACTCTAAACCATTGAGTCCATGGTTGCAGGTGATGCCATGGTGTGATGGTTCATGTATTTTTTAAATAATAAGCCACCATTTTTTCCAGCCTCACATGACTTTCTTCATGTTACTTCCACTCCCCAAACTTCTACATCTACAAAAATGTCAGAGCAAGAGACTGGTAAATGGCATTTATTTTATACCCAATCCTTGATTTTTCTTGATATTTGAGTGGTACGATTTTGATGTCTGTTATATATAGTGTGTTTTTAATGTTGCCTCCAGTGGTCTTTCATTTGTTCATTATGGCTTCATGTTATTTGTAATAATTACCAGTGTATAATTAGCAGTTCTAGCCTCAAGTAAGTGATCTTTATACCACTTGGCATGTTCAGGCTAGTATTGTATTGCTGAAGGGTTCTGATGTGGTCAGTGGGGCAGCATTCAGCACTTAAGAGGAAACTCTTGGGCTTTGATGAATTTTGGGATATCAGCATAACAGTTATCCTTTGGAGGGGGGATGTTTTTCTTTACCTAGTAGACACCTTTTAAGGAGGTTCATTGGTTGGACTTTGGTTTCCTGTTATAACTTTTTAAAGTAGTATCTAATATTTAAAAGGCTGCTGCAGTACAGCATTTTGGTACTAAAAGTTATTTTTACAGTTATTTCTGCTAATAATTGATTAGTTCCCTCCATTTATTCATGAAGAATATAGGTTTTTAGGCACAATTTATCCATTTGTATTTAAGCGTGAGATTTTCCCAGAATATGGTCATAAAAAATAGTAGAAGGTTGCTGGGAGGTTCTCATTCTTGGTTCTGTTCATGCTAGCATGATTTAACAAGTGACATTTTATTACATCAGTGTATCAAACATCACTCTCTTTCTGGGGACCAATCAAATGGAATTGTATAAATGAGCATTGACATAGCTCATCATCTGAAGATTAGCTAATTACGACATGCATACACTATTTGTGTTTTCTCTGGTCTTATTTGGTTACAGTTTGGTCAGTGTTCTTTTAGCTTCCCTTCACAGATAAATTTAGAAAAGCTTTTATCTATTGCAGAATTCACACTGAACACAAACATGATACAGCTGTACTAATACTCAGTGGGTGGTGCTGACAGTTATCTTGCCTCTGCATGGACACAAGATTTTTGTCTTCTTTTGAAGCTGAGAACTCTATCTATCCAAGGTCATTTCTATCTTCAGTAGACAGAAAACTTTTAGCAGTTTATCAGGCATGACTTTGCTGTTGTCTGCAGTATTGTTCTCACCAACTTACCACAGCCTTCTCTCTTGATTTAAAGAACTGGGCTACTTAGATTACTTATTACTTGGTCTTACACGTTATTAAATCATGAGTTTTCTTAACATTAAGAGTACCCACTCTTCATTTTTTCATACAATACCACTCATAGAAATGTTTCTTTCATGCTCTAGGCTGCATAATTTCTCTAATGGAAATGGTGGTCTTAGGGGCTGATGGAATCTGGGTTTGTTGGGGTTTTTTTGGTTTGGGTTTGTTGTTGTTGTTGTTGTTTTTTGGTTTTTTTGGTTTTTTTTTTTTTAATTTGTGTTTTTATTAATATATTTTCAGAACAAACATAAAAATATTTTTAAGCCATTTTCTGGCAAAGGATATTCTGTCTTAAAAATCCTGCTTCTATCAAAGTAGCTTTGTGGCAGTTGCAGGGAAAATCTGATTCTTGGCCAAAATATGAATTTGTAGGAAAATGTTTTGATACCACCTGTGTGAAAATTGTGTGCATGCTGTATCAAAATAATATTGGGCATTTGCTACTCCTTATTTAAGACTTGTCTGGCACATCCAAACTAAAGTGTAGAGGAGAAAGGGTTTGCTGTCAGCTGTTGCTATTGGATAGAATTTTTAAATCAGATGCAGACAGTTGGCCTAGTAGCTAATGCCTAAAATTAGATGTTATGTATCCAAAAAAAAATTACCCCATGAGACAAAAATGTAGTAGGCTACCGCAAATATCAATTAGAAGTGTGTACACAAGAAATATAAAATAAATGTATGTCCCTTGGACCTGCTAAGGGCTGAAGATCATCTTATCTAAAGGCTGATTTCACTTACTGTTTCAAGATTATTTTCATATTTGATCTTAGCTACCCGGGAATCAGGCCTGAAAATCACTTCTCGTCCCTCCATGGAAACCAGAGGGAGCGTGATGGGTAAATAGCTTATCATTCCATCGGCTTTTCCATTGCTTGCCATCCCTTCCAGCAGCTGTGGAGAGTGCCAAGCTTCATTCAGACACATTGCTTCAAAGACTGCTTGATGCTGGGCTTTCTCCCCACACTCCACCCCCACCCTTGCTCAACCCAGCCATTTCTGTGCAATCTAAGCTGGAAAATAATTCCCCACAGTGACTGAATGGCAATCCACAAACAGACCTCTGCTATTGCAACCTCTTATGTTGCCTCTAGGTTTCTTCTGGCAGCTTCAGTTTTCTTTCAAAGAATAAGTACTTTAAAAAAGAAGCCAGTGAGAAGAAGATTGCCTCACATGAGCTACTGGAATTGACCCTCCTTCATTTCACACCAGCTTCAGTGTTCATGTAACACCTCATTTCTCAGTTGATCTTTACAGCTGCTGTCACCTTGCTTGATCTCACATCAATGTTGTCTTGAGCTGCCCAACAGCTACTGGCCAAATACTGTGGATCTGAAGCCAGTTCTAATTTTAACTCCAGATTTTCTTTCAGCTTTTGATGAAAATCAGCACATTTCTTCAAGACCTGAAACGTCAGGCATCCAAGAAATACCATCAGCTATACCTGGTAATACTTGAAAAATGTGATTTTAAATAGAAATGGCCCTAGAGATTTTAATCAAAAAAAATGTATATTGTTAGTTAAGTTTAATATGACTCAAAATAGCTTCAGAACTGTTGTAATTAGGCTGCTCTCTCAAATACCAGACTAATTCAGGAAATTTTGCATGAAATAGTAAATATTCTCTTCTAATTTTGGCCTATATTCCTGGTATGTTTACAAGTCTGTATTGCTGTGTTTGGTGTTAACAGGCATGTCTTATTACATAAAGTAGAGTTCTCTTTCTAAGTTGCAATACTGCAGAGGGGTAGAGTGAAAGGTAATATAAGTCTTATATAAATCCCTGAATGAAACCATTCGAAGTAGAAACTGTTGGGTCCCATAGAAATAGCAGTGAACATAGCAATGAACATATAGCAATGAACATATAGAGTTCAAAATGGTGGAGAATAGACTCTTAAATACTTTAATTTGAATATATTTAAAGCAGGGATTAAGTTAGACATTTTGCTGTGGAAAAGGGAAACTGCATAGGCATGAGACTAATAGAAACAAAAATGTGCAATGTCACATGTATTGCTATATTGCTTGAGTACAACTTTGCAAATACAAGGCACAACACTGTAATTTAAATAAAACATTTGCAACAATTTGCTCTTGACCAGACACTTCCATGGTAAATCTGATGCTTCCAAACACCCTTGAAACCTGTTATACCAGACCCCAGTGAAATGAAACTGGTGGATTGATGGTATTTTATTGACATTTAAATTAATTACACCTAATAATGTAATGTAATGTAATAATCTATATAGTTTTTCTGTTCTTCCTTATCAGCATTTATCCTTTAGGCTTCTTATACTTCCTCAATTCATAAAATAGGCTAACTTACCAATACCCAACAAAATGGGACACTGAACAAATGCAGTTTTATTAATGCTCAAGGTTCTGTTTCGTTTAGTGTCCCTGCAAGAAGAAATATTTAATTTCCATTCAATAATGACGATTTTCTCCAAAGTCTCTTTCAAGTTGTTACCAAAACTCCCTTGCAGCAAAAAGTAGTTCGGTTTAATTTTCATCGCATTGCCACTTGCTGCCTTTTTTCTGCTGTGAACACATTTTCTTCTAAGTCCAAATGGCCAGCCTGTTAAAGGACAGTTTTGTATCTGCCACTTCTTGATCAGCAGCTAGAAAGCATTTTTGGTACAAGGTGCAAAAAGACTGACCTTTTGCACCAACTTGTATGAATTCCTTCCTTGTGTTGGTGTAATTTAAACTCCAGGAAGTGTAGAAGGTTCTTAGGAGCTCTGTCTAGCATCAGATACTGGATCTTCTTGTCGCCATATTGAGACACATGTCTTTCTCCTTATTCACATAATACAAGAAAGGACTTTGAAGTGTCCAGTATCTTGCTTGTGTTTGCAGTGACATCATCTTGAACAACACAGCTTGTGTGTTTGCTATCCCAGCAACAGTCAGATTCCTCAGCACTTCAAATCCAGACTTTCTGTGCAGCTCTTAATGAAACACAGACAGTTTCTCAATTCCCATCTAAAGCATCTGGAGTCACGGAAATACCATCAGCTCAGTCTGGTATTGACATTTCTTGCAAACTGAGTGTTCTTGAATTACAAGAAGGGTTCCCAGGGTGCTTTTGGTGAAATGTTGATTTCCTTTACTTTGGGGATAAGAACAACTGCAAGATAAAAATTCTGCATCGGGTACTATTTTTGTTTAAGGCAATATCTATGATGTTTAAAATACTGGATTATGATCTCCTTTCCAAATTCTGAGTTCATTTTTACAGTACTAATTGGTGGTATTAGCCATGATTGCCACTGACCAGTTATGTATTACTTAATGTCATAGAACTTACCATGTGATGCTGTGGGGCTTGCAATCAAACTTTAATTTCTCTACTATATGCAGTGTATCGTGATATAGATAGCTGCTGTATTACTTCAAGCCATACTCTTTTTTTATTTTCTAATTACTTTGTCATTACAAAAGTGTATTTCTGTGGTTATTGGTATTTTAGACATTGTCCTGGTCAGTCACAAGGTTGGGGGCAGAGAGTGACGTGTGCAGGAAATTGTCTTTGTGGATTTATCTTCTATAAATGTTGTTCATGTTCAGTTGTGGTTTTAAAACAACTTAATGGTTGTTCAAGTTGTAAATCCTGAAGTTGCATAGAATATTCAAGCATATTTCTCATTAAGGAGGACTCTCCAGCTATGACAAAAATCCTTTTAGGGAGATTAAAGGTAGCACAGTGAGCATGGCAAACCCAAGTTCAGGATTAGGGTCTTTTTTAAACAGCTTGAGACTTGATAGTCTAGCTATATCTAGGGGAAAAAAACCCCTTTATTTGGGGAGATAAAGGTTTGTCAGCTTTCCGCATGTTTCCTAAATGATCCAGTCAATTTCTTTCATATTTTCTTCCTCTATAGGACAAATCTAATGCTGAACACAGGAACTCTCCTTTTTTTCCCTTTTTTTCCTTTTTGATATACTCTGAACCTTGTCTTCTACTGAATATCTCTATAGATATTTGTAAATGTTCTATAGTATCCCCCTGTACATTAACAAGTAGGTACTTCCTTTTATATTTCCCACCATAACAGTTATGTTGAACACTTCTTTAAGCCAGTGGTAGGCAAGGAGAAGATATTCAGAAAATGTGCTTGTGAAACTCTTATTATTTCCATTTTTCAGCAACAAAATGAAGATGGAGAGGACAGTAAGAAGCCCTGTGCCACAGAGAAGTGTGTAGTCAGATGAAAAGGGAAAAATTTCTGAAACTCTTTCAATCCACCCCCCTGTCAATTTACCCTACAAACTTTTGATGCATTTTTGAAAGATTTTATTTGCTAAGACTGGAGGAGTCTAACAGAATTTTCAGAACAAGAACTCCTTGTTTGAAATGTTCTTTTTGTTGGTCCATCAAATATGTGCTCTTCTATTTTTTCTGTACTGTGTCCTTGAAAGTGTGGTGACAATGTCCACACTTTGATTCCCTTTTCTGAGATAAACTGTTTGATTATCATATGTTTGTGTTATGAATTTGTGCTTTTATAAGAAACTTTTTTCCTTTTCAATAATACATTCTTAGGCAAGAGAAGGGATTTTTATTGTGATCTTTGCATTCACTGTTGTCGTTTCCATATTTGTTCATTAATTACTGTGTAGTAAATGTGCCTCTTCTTGTAACTTATCCTTGTCTTCCAGTGTCTATATGAAATTCTGTCTGTTCAGAGTACTTCATAGTACTTCATACCTATTCAGAATGAAAACTTGTAAATTAATCAAGCTATTCTATTAGAGATTCTTACAGATTTTGGTTAAGAAGGCACAAGTTGGTGTTCTTCTGCCAGGGTGCCCAACTCTTGATGGAAATCCTTATTAAGTTCACCTTTATGCATTTTTCAGGGGAGAACCTATTGTTTCTCTTTTTTTTTTTTTCCAGGCATATATTAGTTTTGACCCAAAGTTCATTTATAAGTGTGGTAAAGTATCTAATAATCAGAGCTAGTTACTAGTTTTTCAGATTAAATATAAGGTGGGCAGTCTGTTTGATGCAAACAAAAGTTCTGGCTATGTATTCATTGACTATTTTGCAATTTATAGTTGGAAAATATTTGATGCCTGAAAAGGAATTTTGGAATGTGTCATTTACTGCAGTTAAAAGGCAGCTCTGGAGCATCATAACTGTCACTATTGTGCAACAGGAACAGTGTTTAGCTAGTGACTGGGGGTTTGTGGTAGTATCAAGTGGCTATAAATTGATGTAGGAGTTATTTGGTAGAAAGAGTATACATGAGAAACCACAATTTAAATATTTACTTGTTTGGGTGTGATTAAAGTAATGCTTTCATATGCATAAAGAGACTGCCATAACATCTCAATATAGTTTCCATCTCTAATCTTAGTTCTCCCGAGACCAGTTCTGGAGCCCACATCTTTTCCTTTCTTGAAAACCACGAGGACAGTGATGGGTAAACAGCTATTCCCTCCTAATTTCTATCCTTTCACAATACTTAAATAAGAAAAGCTGTATTTTAAAATTTAGTCCAAACATTTCAATTCTTTTGCTGATAGTGGCAATGCCAAACATTTCAGCAAGATTGTCAGTCATTTATGTAAATGATGAGATACTTAATTATTAGGTTTCTCAATTACTCTTCCTGATTTTCTGATCAATAGGCTTAGTTCACTAAAAGATTCACTAAAAGATTAACTGTCTGTATACTACACTAACTCAACTAAGCCCTCCTAATCTTGAAGTGGAATAGCCTTCTAATGAATGCAAATAGTTACGTAAAAGAGCTGAGTGTAATATGGACTTTATTCACACAGTTCTGTACTGACTCATCTTTAAAAAAAAGTTAGTCTCTATTTCTGAAGGAAGTTTTCTGGTTTAATCTTAGTTACTCAGAGACCAAAGCTGAAATCTTCTTCTCCTTACCTTGCAAGCCAAGGACCAGTGGAGGGTAAAAAGATACTTTAATTTTTTTCTTTTTTCTTGCTGTTGTTTGACATAATTTTCACCTACTTTGAGCAATATCTGTGGTTTGTTCATGCACTTTAAAACACTTGCCATACTAATGACATGATTATGATGTCTGAGCATATGCTTTTTTCCATCACTTGAAAAATCAGTTTTGAAGGGACTAGTGACAAAAAGAATTTGCCACAGAATTCCTGTGTGACTCTATGTGCAGTTATTTTGAGAATTCTTTCTACAATGAAATAATCCAATATGGCAGAAACATAATTTTGTGTCTTCTTACTGATGTGAGTTTGTTAGCATACAGGACTTTTTTTATCTTTTTGAATGAGAACTAAAGTTCAAGCTTGATGAATAGGCATGTTAATCATTGGCTTAGAGACTAACTGTAAGGAAGAATGGGAATTACATTTCACAGGGAGTTGCAACGCCTTCCATGTGAATGATGAGAGCTTATATATTCTGTTATATGTAAAAACAATAGTAGTGAAAACAGTAAGAAAATACTTACTTGCATAAACTACTGAACTTTTAAGAAAGGTTGGAGTTATGACTGAATATTGATAGCAAAATGTGCAGTTCTCTATGTGCAGCTAGAAAAATTAGTAATTACTATTTACAGCTGCTTGCATTGGAGACCCAGCACTTGTCATCCTGAATTTTGAATTCTAAGATGAGTCTTGACTCATGCTCTGTCTGCATTTCCTGTTAGTTTTGCATCTTCCAAGGATGTGTAAGGACTGGTTTAGTGAATTGGATATTTTGGCATTTTTCTGCAGATGTAGAGCCTTTTAGCTACTGAGGCTCAGTATTGTGGTAGTTGCAGCCAAGGCAAGACACTTGACTGCAGGTTTGAGTCACAGGGTGCTGCCAGGAGAGGGCACGTGTGGCCCTAAATACAGACATTTAGGGTGTTGTACTGCTGGTGCTGCTTGAACTGCTGTGGCAAGGCTGAGTGGATATCTCAAGATCATTTCTGTGTCTGACCACAGCAACCGAGAGACCAGACCTGGAATGGACCTCGTCTGCCTCACGGGAAACCACAAGGATGGGTAAATAGCCAGCGATTCCCTCCTTCACTGCTTGCTTTGGCCATGCTCCTCTCTGCAGTGATGAGCCTGTTCGGATGTGCTGGTGTCCCAAAGAGTGGGTCAGTGATGTGGCTGGAGCCTTATGGCTCCTTCCTAAAAATCATCCTACCTGTAAAGTTCCCAGGAACCATTTCTAGGTTTGCTCTCATGCCTTGGCTGCCAATGCCACTTGAAAGGCAGCATTGTGCCACCACCACGGGCAGTGAAGCTGTGACATGGTAGCCTGGCCCAAGCAGGGCCACGTCCCCCTCTTTATAGCTGTGTCTTGATGTGACCTGTGTGACAGCAGCCTGTGAGAGGACCTGAAGGCGGTTTCTGTGTTTGATCTTAGCTGCTCGAAGACCGAGGCCGAAGTCCACCACTCCTTCCTCCCTGGCAACTCAACAAACTGGGATGGGTAACTAGCAACAGCCTTCTTTTCCCATTGTCTGCCATCTCTTTCACTTGCATGAAAACCACCACCAAACTACCTGGCATCTTCCATGGAGAGGATGGAGTCTTGTTGGTGCAGCTTGGCTTGCCGAAGCACTCTCCACACCGGTTCTGCGATTCTCTTGTTTGATCCCACGCTTTTTCCATGGCTTTTTCCATGAGCATTTTCTGCAGGAAGCATGTGACATTCTGCAGAGAGACCACGTTGTTGCAGCTGGCCCTCAGCTCCATTCCCCTGCTTCTTTGTGTTTGGGTGGTGGGTCTTGCTTTCTCTGATGCATTCAAACACGACAGTGCTCCTAAGAGGCAAACCCAGCTGGGCTGGCACAAGAGGACACGCCTTTCCATTGCCATCATCTGGAACTGGGAATGCTCTGCTCTGCTGCTGCTTTTGAGGCCATGTTAGGGTTTTAAGATCAAAACCTAATTTCAGCATTTGTTGAATCACAGGATGTTTCTTCACAGTTTGAGACACCAGCTGCCTGTGGTAGTAATGATATTTCTTGCAGCTCTCGTTGCGATGCAAGATGGGAATTGTCCCAAGAGATATTGTTGTCCTTTTAGCCAGCCCGCTACTTCTCTTGGGCCTAGATTTTGGCAAAGCTCCAGCATAGAGATGAAAGGGGCCATACGTGCAAAACCACATTTAATTCCGGCTTTGGCTATGGCAGTTCCACTTCTCTTGTAATGTCATCTCTTCTTCATATTTCTTCTTGCAGCTCCTTCATCATTTTCATCATCAGTGCCTTTTCATACATTTACATTAGGAAATCCATGGCATGTTCATTTGAGATGTTTTCCTTTCCCAGATCCCTGGTTTCTTAGTAATGTCTTGAAACCTGTTCGGTCTATATGTTCAGATGATGCCAAAAAATATTTTGTTTTGGTTTTCTTTTTCTAGCTTCACTGGACTCTAATCATATTGGTTTCCTGTCCCAAACTTCTGCATCTGCAGAAATATCAAAAACAGAGACTGGTAAATTGTACTTATGGTACTTCCATTGCTTAGTGTTTGGTTTTGCATCAAGGATATTTCAGTTACAGGCTGTTTGCTCTGATTGCTTCATGTCTGAAGCAGAATTTTGTTTGCAGTGTCTGATAGGCTCTATAATTACATGGTGATATTTTGTGGTATAGGATCAAATACATATGAAACCACAGGAATTAATTTTTTTTTGTGTGGTTTTAAGCTGTTGAATAGATTAAGGCCAATAGGACCAATAACTAGATGTGTTCATTATAAATTATAAAGATATGTTCTTGACTGGGGCATTTCACCATGGGGGATTTTCTGTTAGGCATAGCATACACATTATTTTGCATTTTTCTCTTTTCATAAGACTTTTTTCAGGTTATGTTGCTATTGCACCTTGAAACTTTTATTGCTAGGTCATGTTTCAACAGTTTTGTGTTAAATTTTCTGCCTCAGTCTGTCTCTTTGATATATCACAGAAGTTAATTTATATTATGTCAATTAGATGAAATACCACAAATGACAAATTGCATGATGTGTAGTATGTTAAAACCTGTTAGTCAAAATACTGGCTTTTGCTATATTGAAACATGCAAAGCTTTTGTCAATAGAAATACCTGGTTGTACAAATTCAAATTTTGCATGCATTTAAAGAAAATAGGTCTCTTTATATGGGGGCAGGTGAAGTCAAAAGCACAGGTTTTTTTCATGTTACATGGGTACAGATCACTTGACTCCTGTTGATAAATCTGCTTTTAGGGGAACTGCAGTTCCTTTCAGGGTGTGTCTATTAGGTGCACGTGACATCTTCAAAACTTTGAAGTTTTGTTACTTTCTTTTTAAGTTGGAAATGTATGAAACTCTGTTGTAGTGGTGTTGGCATCTTGCAAGGCAATGTAAAGCAATCTTTCTTTTTCTGATTTTTGCCCCCCTTGCTATGTCTGCATCAATATGCATCTGTCTCAGGGATATTTACATTTTTCCACAGTTACAAGTTCAGCTGACCTGGAAAAACTTATACCTCCACTTTCCAGAGCACCTCATGTGCTAACAACAACTGCGGGTAATAGTAATGCATTAGCTTTTCAGTTAAACCCCTTTTGGTGTTTGGACAGCCATTTCTGAAATTTTATTAATCCTAGATATTTTCATCATCTTCCATGTTGTCTTCTGTGCAAGTCATAATCGTTGAAAACATCCTTTTTTAATTGAGCTTTCTGCTGAGAAACTCACCTGGTAGTGCTTCTGATCTCACATTCATTTCTCAGAAAGCTTCTAGGGCTATTTTGAGTCATACTTACATGAAGTAAACCTGGTTTAATACTACTAAACTAGGTTTAATACTACTACTGACTAAATCTTAGTAAGAATTCTTAAATTACTTGTTGTTTTCTTACAAGCCTCATTGTTATATGCTCAGTTAGAACACGTGTTTTTATACCAAATATTGTCTTGCCAGCATAGGAAGCTCCTTTCTTACTATTTTTTTTGCTGTTTAGCAATTTTTTTAACTTTACCCTTGTTTTTCATGTGTGTATGACAGATTATATGACATTAAAATTCACTAAAAATATTGACACAAAAAGCACTGAAGAGAACTAAGGCAGGTGCTTTTCTTCATAGAAATAAACTTGCAGTGCTTTTTAGTTTTTATAGTTTTAGCTGTGAGGGGGATTGAGTACTTTAGAATTGTGGTATTAGAAGTTTTTATCTTTGTATTTTCTGGGTCGCTTTAAGCTGTGTGGACCGTGTGATCCAAAGCAATGTTAGCTTTGGATGGCTGCCAGTTTAGTTTTAGTTCTCACTTTAAGCACTGCCTTCAGCTCACACTAATCCAATACTGCTCCATTCCTGAGGTAAGGTGTGCTTATGGTGAAGTGCAAATTTGGCGTGCCGTAACATATCACATTTTTTGGTTGTTTTTCTATGATCAAAAAAAGCTGTGTGTAGAATTAATAATCACAGATAATGTGACGTGGTTTTTTTATAGTTTTCGGTGGTATTCAGCCTGTTCTTTCAAGTCCTGTGGCACCTACTAAGCCTGAAATAGCAGAAGCTGGACCAGGTACAATAATCTCTACCTAGTTCTTAATTCAGCAGCTCAAGCCATGTTCTAAAACTCAAGTGAAATTAATACACTGCTGTTATTTTCAGTGGACATTTGGATTAGCCCCTAACAGCTGATTTCAAATTTATGTTGCTGCTAATGGTTGAACTTGGTGTTTTCTCACAGTTATAATGCATATGGCAACTCACAGTCACATGATTCAGTATGTTAAAAAATGTGCCACATAGAAAATTGAGAAAACAGTATTTGTAGAGTAGTTCTGATGAAAACACTGTGATGTGAGCTGTAGGTTGCATTTTATTGTTGTAGCATCACTAAAAATGTTAACATTAGTTCATCCTTAACAGCATGAAATTGGTTAACAGTTACAGACATTCAGTGGTTTTGGACTGAAACCACAGCTGGATTTGTTGTCAGGTTTCTATTCCAAATTTTATATGTTTTAATGTGTGACTAATTGATTGTTCAACATGTCTTCTTCATTAAATATCTACATTGTGCACGGTACCACCTCCCTTAAGTATTGGACCAAAACTCAAAATGTTCAAAAGCTCTACTTAAAATCTTACTTGGCAGTGGTTGAGATCCAGACCAGTTGCAATGGAGGCAGGAGGAAATAAATATCCAGAATTTTTGCGCATCACAGATGTGCTGATTTATAGTCACTGAAGCTCTGTGCAGTTCTGAATTTCTCCCTAATGCATACTAAACTGATAAATGTCCAAACATTAGTGAAATATTTGTTGTTCTTGTTAAAAAAAAATTATTTTTGCTCATGAAGGAAGAGTTTCTTCCATTAGCTCTTTGCTCTCTTATGACTGTCATCATTTCTTCCAGCAGCAGCAAGTGAATCCATTCTGGAATCTTTCACACCTAAAACTTCCCGTCCTTTTCAATGGCCAAGGGTAACATTAGGTAATGTTGTTTTCACCGAGTGAAAAACTCTGTGTTTGTTTTGAGCACTCCATCCCATATGAATGCGTTCCTTCCACATATCATTTCACGTGCATAATCATTCTTTTTCCCTTTAGAGGGTCTTGTTCTTCCATCATTGTTATAGTGATTGTTCTTGACATACCTGTGTATGAGAACAAGTTTCTGGGTGGATTTACTGTCTCAGAGAAGTAAAACTTGTCGCTTGCATGATACAACACCATCATCCTTTTATTAGTGTTCTATCTCTTTTACTCGCAATGCACACGCATGTGCTGATTGTCTCTGACATGTAAAGCTTTCAAAATGGAAATTTTAATTGTTCTGGACTCACAGAATCTTATTTCTGATCAACGTACAGCATTTCAGTATCATCTCCATTCCACACTTCAAAATCTGATTTCATCAGCTGGCTTTGACATTCCATACTAAGTTGTCTTCAATATAAACATGTGACATGTGCTGTTTGTTGTGGGAAATGCTTGTTAAACAATTTTTCATTGCAAACTGAGCTCTTTCTTTCAGCTCCAAAAGAAATACCACTTATTCCTTCTAAACCGAAACCATCTGCTACCCCAGAAGTACAACATGTGAAACCTGGTAATTGTGCACATCATTTTCATAAGTTGGTATGCAGAGAGATATGTTCCCTAAAAATATCTAAGCAAAACTTCCTAAAAAGGAACAGAGCTATACCATACGTGAGCATCCTGATTAACTCATCATTCTCAAATTGGTCATGAACTCTCATTAACTTAATGAGAGTTAAGCTCCTCAGTTTTATGCATTTGGGTCCAGTGATAAAAATATAAACCAGTTCTCTAGTGTTGTAACCTTTTTAAAGGACTGGAATGGAAAAAAATTCTCTGGACGGCACAAGGGTGTTTTATTATCACTCCTATAAGCAATAAATATTATTATTATTTTTATAATCTCCTTTGCCGCTTCCCCTCTCCCATTTTCACACAGATGTACTATGGCAAATATGACATCTTTGCTAATACCGTAGGAACGTAATCATTGTGTTGTGTATTTTCTGCCTTTTGATCAAAAAAAAAAAAAACCAGACCTCTACTAATTTTCTTTGGATTTGGGATTAAGGGAAATTAATTTGCCTCCTTTAATGATTTAGGTACTGGACAAAAAAATATTATGTTGTGGATTATTTGAAACCCAAAATGTTTCTGTTGTCATGTCTTGTAAACAGACAGATCAGTAAAAAACAGGAGCTGCTTTTATTGTCTTATATCTCTCCTACAATTAACTGCAGGTACTGATTTGGGATTTTCAGCAAAACTTTGGCCTTTAGAAGTTTCCTTCCATATAGATTCTCTGGTGTTCATTACAGACTACATTCTTTTCTTCATTATCTCTCCTTTCTCACTATTGTCCCATAACAGAAGAGAAATTCATTTGCTGATTGAATCAAATACAGGATTAAAAATGTCTTGAGAACATAAATACAGGGAAGGAGCCTTAGAAGCAGACTCTCACACAATCATTCAGTGTGCAATTTCATAGGAAACAAAGCTAAAAGGGATGTAGGGTGTTACACACAAGAGTAAGGCTTATCTAGACTGTTTAAAAAAAACTCCCCTGAACTATTGGAATGATAACACTTTTGGCTTCGTGTTGATACACCTACTGATTGGTTTGATTACACTTGAATTTTTCTTTTCTAGCCCCTAAACCACCACTTTTGGAGCCTAAAACTTCTGAGACTGTTGAACAACCAAAAGCAACCCTAGGTAATACATGTTTCTGTAGCTGTTAGTCACTCTCCTTTGCAGTCCAAGTCACAGTTTGTACTCTGTTACTTTATCTCATAGCTTTTGCTGCATTTAATCCATTTCTCTGAAAGAAGAAGAAAGTTAGGAGATAAGCATTCAGAAATGTTTTTCTAAACTTAGGAGAAAAAGAAACCATTTTTTTCACGCAGTTTTGCTAGTTCCATGGTACAGTAAAAATTTTTGTCTTCCATTTTGCTGAGAGCTTTTCTACACCAACACTCTTTATTCAGAAAACTCATTGGAAATACAATTGAACTGCCAAGTGTAAAGGTAGTGTTGTGGATGTTAATCCCAGAACTCTCAGTGAAGGATTCCTGTGGTACTAGGTTAACATGTTAATTCCACTGCTTTATGAATCCTTGTGAATGTCATTTTGGCTTGAAAAACACCTCTCAGTCACTTCATGGCTCACTCCTCTCTGCTCTTTTTGTAGACATCAAACATTTTTTCACTGTGTCAATTGCTATGAAACATTTTATTGGAAAGCAGTCTCATAGCACTGCTTTTTAAAAATGTACAAAGTTACTTACCTCTGCCTGAAACTGAGTTTGCACTTTATCTGAAGTCAGACTAACAGGCAGATTAACTAATTGCAATTTCAACCCATGCATGTTTAGTGGAAAAAGAGTTTCTAGGACCCATTGTTCTTAATTTTTACCATTTACATGATACTGCTATTCTACTTATATTATTCAACTTATATTAGCTGCTTCTATTCCATTACCAGAATTCAATGACTGCAGCTATGAAGCAGTTCATTTTTTTTTAATTGATTCCATGTTCTTTCAGCCGTTTGCCAGTAATTTCTTTACTGTGCCAAAAAATGAGGACATTTCTGTATATTTTGTCTATATGTGTCTTCTTATGACTTAAAATTGACCTGGAATTCAGAATTATAAAAAGCATTATTGTTTTATCTCTTAGGTATCTTGCAAAAATGAATTTGCTAACTTAATGAGAGGAATATTTGGATGTGATTGCAAGCTTCAACTGCATATTTAATGCAATTACTCACTTTTACAATGAAGGACAAACAGGGATTTTGCTGGAGTAGTCAATTCTTAGGAAGATTTTTGAGAAGCCGTCTTGGCATATCTGATTCTACCATTTGCTTTTGTTGCCAGCAGCCATTCATTGCCTCATTTGTTTTTTTTTTTGTGATACAGTGGAAAACATAAACTTATAATCCAGTATATTTCTTTCAGCTCCTAAAGAAGCAAAACTCACTACTTCTGCATCTAAACCTAGACCATCTGCCAGACCCCAAAAGCCACGAACTAAACCTGGTAACTAATTTCCATAGCAAACATTTGTTTTAGTGTATCACTTAAGTAGTGCATCTTAGCTTGAGTTTCTTCTGTGTGAATGTGAAGTTCAGCACTTAATCATCAGAAAGGTGAGGAATTCCTCTTTGAGGAATAATATTTTTGTATTGGATCCCCAAAAAAAATGGAAGCAAAGCAAAAACCCTTTTAACTTTTTTATCCCAAGTCACCAACTCATGCAGCCAGACATCAAAGCAAATTGTTTTCCTGCTTTTCATTTTGGAATAACCAGTTTTCCAACATAGTTCAGCATAGGGTCCAGAAAACACAAATTCTACTGTTTTGCTGATGGTTATAGCATTTTACATAGAACCATAGGATTTTATTGATTCAGTGATCATTAGAGCATATGTAGACTTATCTGAAACTGTGAAAGAATGGAATTTTGTTCTGCAATTTAGTAAAGACATATTTTATGATCCCAAATGAAATAGCACCTTCACACCAAGGTTAAATTTCATCTATGATGTATGGCAGAGAGTAAAACACACCTGGCATTTTCTGGACCTGAAGAATAAATAAATAGAGTTGTAAAAATATTTCTGGTGTTACATGGTTTATAATGAAATTATAAAGCTTGAAATTGCATAATTGTTTATTGTAAGAATATATTACTCAATGCTGGAAGAGATTAGATGATTTTATTAAATTCTTTCCAGATTCCCTGCAAATTATTTTTGCTCATAAAAAGAAATTAACTCTCTTCAGACCAAATTATTCCCTGTGAAGCTTGTTAAAGGAATGGCACTTAGGACTTGGAATTGTCTCAGAATACTGTGCATAATTAGTTTTTTATGCTGATTACAGCTCCTGCATAACTTTTAGTGTAGGAAATCCAGTATTGTATTACAAGAATCATTACTTTTGTCTCTGCTGTAGATGTCTATGTCTGAATATAAATCTGAGTCCTGCATGTTGTTTTTTGAAACGGCTGAGGAAAAAAAAAAAGGCAACTAATTTGGAAACTGTTGCATAGATTTGTTTTACACCCTTGGACTGCCAAGATCAAGATTTTATCCTGATGTTTCCACACTAAGTGGCTCTGTAGCAAGTTTCTATATGCCTACAAGGAAAGTGGCATTGTTCCATATTTGTACACATGCCTCTGGTTTTTTCTTTCCCAGTAGTGGTCTCACGAATCAATCAGGTAGAATCCTAAGACACGCTTTTTAATCTTGATGAAGCTTGTCATGATTCTCTTGTAAGTAGGTAGTGAAACTGGCATGTGTTCTGACGTGACAAATTATATTCTTGTTGAGAAAATATTATTTGAGCCATAAAATATGCAGTGCATGGGGGTAAGCTGGCTTTTGGGTAGGTGGCAAAATGGTCAAAGAGCAGGAGCCTGTCTGTGTTCCAGCATCACCTGGAAGTTCAGCTTAAATTAGAAACTTGATTGAGTCATGATAGTGGTTGTCACCTTTCCCTAAGAGTGAATCAAAATAATGAACAATATATGCCAAATTCATATTTAATCAATGACTTACTGCCATTACTGCCAAATAACTGCCTTTGGGTGAAGCAATGAATTTTGGCTCTCATTATTAATATGATTTTTGTGCCGTTTCTAGTAAAGTATTTGCCTTTTTTGGCAGTGGAGAAAAAAAAGTCTTCATATAAAAGACCTCAAAACATTTAAATAATTTTCAGATTCTCCAGCTAACCAACTGTACATTCTAGTAAAAGTTCACAGTTTCATTCTCTTTCTTGGCATTTGGGTAACTGAATCTGTTGCCTACATGAAGATAAAATAAGGTTTTGCTGCCAATATGATCATGTCCAGTCATTGTCCTCACTTTTACTATTGTTAACATGAATACCCCTCTGTAAACATTCTCCATTTTTCAGAAAAGGAAATGATAATGATGAATTTTCTATTGTACACACAAATACACTGCAACACTTTCTTTACAGAAAAGTTTTAAAATATCTCCAGGGATTGAGGCTCCACAGCTTCTCTGGGCATTTACTTAGATGAAAAAATTATTTATCCTGAAGACATTTTGGAGTATTTTGCCTTCTTAAAATAGTAGCAATATTATCAAATATAAAAGCTGTCTAAGCTGTAAAAAATGTCAATAAAGAAAAGAGGGAAAATTTGGACATCTGAAATAATTCAGTCTTTTAAATTTAAACACCATCCACCCAGGTAAACCACCATAAACCTTCATGTGGGGAAATAGAGACTTTTAAATTAAGAATGTGATTTTCTATCTAAACTGACAGAATTTTGGAAGTGTTAGGTCTCAGATTTTATTGTATTTCAAAATTTTAAGGTAACTTCCTTTAAATAAGTTTTCTTGTGAGTCTTAAAATGCTTGTGAATTACAACATGACAAATTGTTGGTATGTCCAAAAATATAGTTTGAGGCACATCATACAATATTTATCCATCACTTTTTCTTTCCTAATTAAAATCTGTTGGGAGGGACAGAGGCTAAGAGTCAAAAGAGAGTAAACAAAGCAAAATTTAAAGGGTAAGCACAAAGATTACTCAATTATTGTAGATGTGTTTAGGAATGAAAATGGATTCTGTTTGTAAAGTCACACTAATATCAAACAATTCTACCACTTTTGACTTCAAAGTTCTTTATATTTTTCAGGGTGTTTGAGCTTTGTTCCTTTCAAACCCAATTAAGTACTCTAGATAGAGATGGGAAGCTTGTTACCTTGATGATTTAATGTGCAGTGGCACTAGACAATCTGCTGGGATCCTCAGCCTTGCTTTCTGTGACTTTACAGTTATTTACACCTGAAGCCTTTCATATCTATTCTTTGTATCACTATGGGGGAAACCCAGGAAAATTAATAGAAAGATTTACTAAAGAAAATGGAGTTCTCTGAAATTGTTTCTTTTCAGTGATCTACAGACATAAAGAGATTTTTTTAAAAATTCAGTAAAACAGGAAGGTGAAGCTTTAGAGAGCTCCTCTCCCAGTGTGTTCCTATAGCATAAATGCACTTTTTATTTCCAAAAGCAGCAAAATTACATAGGGTAATTTCAGTAAATTTATCATTCTCTCAGTGTTTCCATTTGAAGAGTTTTGAAGAGGTGGCTTTTAGCTGGGGAGCAAGAGCAGTTGAGCTGTACCAGCAGTTAAAAACCAGATACATATGAACCTGTATTTCTCTTAAGAAAATTCTCTTTATTCCAACAGCAACCATTCCAGGGTCAGTCACTTCTAGGAGTCCCTACACATATGAACGTCCAAAGACTGCAGAGGGTAATGATTATGAGTCATCCTTAGTCATTCTTCTTTCCATTGGTCTCATAATATGTGCAGTTGAAAACAGCATTTCCTGGAGGCTTCTTGCTTATTCATGTGTGGTCCAAACCCAGCAAATGGAAGTATGATCTTGGTGCTTTATTATTATTTCTCCATGTTTCTAACATGGAGATGTCTTCTAAAAGACAGGATATCACTTCAAAGGTATTTACTTGAAAGTTTCACTTACATTAGAAGAAGAAAGAATAAAAATTATTGCAATAATAAAGATTTTATGGAATATAGAAACAACATAATCTAAAATGACATTTAAAGCTACACACTGCTAAACAATTTCTGCAGAAGGAGTTTTGTGGCATATTGCTTGACAATTTCTCTCATGTATGGAAAATACTGCATTTTTTCAATTAATGCATCCAAACTTGTGTTCAATTTAAAGAAAAAAAAGTAATTTTCTTTTTAATGAGGACCACAGTTTATATAAAGTAATATATGGCCTTTTTTTAGCATGAGAATATATATTAAGTGATGTGTTTAATATATACATTTTTATGCAGACTAAGAACAAGGGTCTCTCCTTTGCAGTGAGCTCTGAAATGCTACATCTAATGCAAAGGAAAATTTGGATCACTGTTTGCATTTACTGTGCAGGCTGTATTCTGAGAAGGGCTTCAAGATGTTTTCAGCAGACTAAAATGGATGAAGCTGACTACATACATGATACTTCACAGGACAGAGACAGCTTTAAGCCTACTCAAATGATTTGATAAATTAGAATCAGTTTGGTTTGGTCAAGTAGCAGCATAGTTTTCAACTGCAACAAGTTCTACACCATGAAATACTCTCAAAACTCCTCTAATGACATTGATTTGTCAAGATCAATGTCGCATAACAACCTTTTCTTAGCATTGCTTGTTAAGTCTTTTCTTTGGCTTTTGACTAAACTATAAGAAGTTAATTTTGCTGCACAAGAACATCCAGCTCTTTGATTATCCCTCAAATGGATAATCATTGCTTGTTTTGTTCATATCCAACAATATTTCATGCATTAAACACATAGTACAATTCATTTTTCTGTGGTTATTCATTGACATGGACAGCTCATTTCCTAGACTTCATTTCTTCATTGCTGAACCTGAATGTTATTTACTATGGGGCCATTAACTTCATCTTAAATGCAGGTTTTCATAAAACAAACTTTTCCCAGTATCCAAAATACACATTCTTCACATTTGAAGCCCAAATGATCTGCTAAGATCAAAACACCTCAAGCTAAGTCTGATGAGGCACTTCTTTTGAAATTATGTACTTTGAGACTTGCAATAAGTGCAGAAAGTAAAGAAGAGAACAACTTTTTTCTTTCCTCTAGGTGGGGAGAAGAGACATTCAATTTTTTTTTTATAATATTTGTACAAAAGGAAACCATATTGCTCCAGAAGACAGTTTGCAGACCTAATAAATAATATAAATATCTTTCTATTATTGGAAGCTGTTTTTCTCTTTTAAGAAATGACTGATTTTTCAAACGCAACCTGAAAATAGAAATTAGTGTTTTCTAGGAAAATATTTTTAATTTGAATTCCAAAGGTAACTGATGAGCTTGAATAATGGCAAAGTCTTGGCAAACCAGGCATATGTAGTGAGAACATTTGAAAAATTAGTGACTGGTCTGACATTTCTATGGAGTATCTGGCCACTGTCAGTAGAAGTTAATACTGGTTGTTTTGGGTTTTTTTCTTCATTTTCAGCAATATCAATACTAGAGAATATTGTACTGTGTATGTTAATAGATATGTAATAAACACTTTAGTATTAGCCCCCTCAATTGCAATCAAAGTTTTATAGTGTTATTTACTGTGAAGCCCATTTTTAAAATGGGTAGATGCATAAGAGAGTTTGGGAGATAAGTGACTGTGGGTTATAGAACAGGTTCTATTTTTAGGTGTGTGTATCTGTGTGTTATATGCTACTTAACTTGTTACTGCCTTGAGAGGAAAGAATTAGTGCATTAAAATTCTTTTAATAGGTTTTCTTTATGGATAAGAATTTTTTATAGATTCTGCCATCTCATAATTTCTTGTCTCATTTGGTACAGTTTGTGACCAGGAAAAGGGCATGATATATTGGTTTTGTGATCCAAATTGTAAGTGGATATAAGAAAAAGTGAACAGGCTTTATCAAACTAATTTTTTTTCAGATGACTAATAAATACAGCTCTACCAATAACAGTCTTTTGGTCCTCTGCCTAATTGCTCACTTTAGAGGAAAAATTCAACTGTTTTGTCGTGGTCAGCACACTACTTTCAAGTAACAGAGTTCAGTTTGGGGGCTCCTGACATTCTGTATATCAAGAATCCCTTGCTGTCTCTGAGCTAAACTCTGCGATCTCTTCTCTTGCTCGTTCTTGGATTTACTGATTTATATCCACATATTTTTGCTTCTATTCCCATCAAGTTTGCCCAATTACTTATTTCTTATTTTACCTGTATTATTAAGAATTTTAATTGCCATGATTTAAAAGTCAGCTTGAAGATTCATATTACTGTGGTGTTGTGTTAGTGCCTGCTTTTCTACTTACCACTGGAGTAATTTTAAATTTTTGGAGTGTGTTCCTTACTCACTTTGTCACACTGTTTCTGTTGCAGTCTTGGAACCTATTACACTTAGAATTGAACCACCAAGGTCACCCATAGGTAATAATATTTCCTTGGCAAGCTATTGTGTTTGCTTTATTTACATCACAGCAAGCATCACTGAAGTTAGTCACCTTATGCCTCAGGATTAATTCATTTAACCTCATTTTTCTTCTAGGTAATTATATTGCTTGGCATTCAAAACAGTTGGGTGTATTGCTCTCTTCGCAGCTGGAATGTCTCCTTTATGAAAAAAGAAATTATGCTGACAGCTCTGAATCACCTTTCCCATAACTATGCTTATTTGCGCTTGTTCCAGTTTTCATTTTAAAAACACAAACAAAAACTGAGCTTCAAAAATGACTAAAATTCCACTTTCTCGCTTAGATTGTTGTAAGCACACGGAGAGTATTACCTGATTTGCCTACTCCTTCTCAGTTGCAGGTGTGAGGTTTCTGTGCTTGTGTGTTCAGCTGGTATCAGATGCCAATTGCTGTGCAATTTAACCAACTTATTGCCCACATTTTCTCTTCCAGCTCCAAAGGTGACTCAACGTGTTCCTTCTAAACCTAAAACTTCACCGAAACCTCACATCCCACAAGCCAAAGATGGTAAACTACTTTGTGATTGTTTCTAGTACGGTTTATTTTGGATTGAGATGTATTTATGAGCAGCTCTTTAGTTACCTGAGCCAGTTAAAACAGAATGGAGTTCTGTTCTGTTCTGTGTCGTTCAGCAATTTAATTGCAGTTTTCATGAGTAGTGACATTTGCTAGATATTTTTCACTGAGCAAAAGAATAAACCTCTGCTACATCAAGGCAACAGGATGAGAATAGTGTTGTTATACTCAGATTAACCTTGCTAACTAAAGCAAATACAAAGCAATTAAAGTGTGTACTGAGGCTCCTTGGGGGGTATAATTCTTTCTAATGTTGCTTTGCATTGTTAAAATAAATCTGTTTCCTTTCTAAGCCACAATCAATTAATATAATGTCATTATTATTTTCTGCATGAGGGAATAAATTGCCCAGTTATACATGCATACTTAGTATTTGCTTATAAACATTTATTGGCATTAATGGTCCTTTACATTGTATTCCAAAATACTGGATTTTTATGTCATTAAATGTGAGAGCAGTTGAATTCAGTGGTAGGCAGAAAAAATTACTTTCTGTCCCATGCTCTCCAGTTGGTAATAGCAACAGAAAATGGAAAGGGTCTCAAATATCAACATATGTTATCCTTTGGTAAATGTGAAAAATTTAAGGATAAACACTTTATTGAAGACCTTCAAATTGTAGACATAGACCAATGTTTTTGAAATCTGATGTTATCTATTAGATGTGATTTCCTCAGGTAGCAAACAGTCAAAATCCTTCTCTTCTTATAAATTTTTAACCATGGCATCTGATTATAAAGCATTGTTTCCTAGTTACACCTTAAGATGCAACTTCCCATACACTCAGTTTTTACTTTTGTGGACGTTTTTCATTGTTATGGTAGTCTGGTCTTCTCAGAAATGGTTTATGGTTTTGTCACCCAAATTTCATGAGCTTGTCTTGATCTGTGTTTAAAACAAACTAACAAATAAAAACAAAATCCCCGGCAACTTACTGTTTCTTCAAGAATCTGTAATATACAGAACGTTTTCTACAGCATCATCCACTTATCTTGTAATTGTCTTAAAATATCCAAAGACATTTCTTCTTTTTTTAAAGTGTAATCCATACAGAAGAATTGACACGGAATTGACACATCAATTTCACATCCTTATGACTCTAAACCAATGGGCTCTAGATCCATTCCAGTTTAGAGCTGAATTATATGACTGTGCAATGCAATACACCATATAATGCTTTTTAATAATAGTGTTCAGTACACGACCAAGTACTGATTCCAGTTGTGTATATAGAGTGCATTTGAAACACATCACCAAGGGAAGAGATTCATGTCCCTAAAAATCCATTTTCTGAATTACAGCATGATAATATTTGGATATTTCATTGAAGTCTGTGGGACAACTAAGCTCACACTGTGTTGAAGGTTACGCTGCTTTCTCAGATATTTCTTTTAATACAACTGTTTCTGTATGAGGCAGTATACAAAGTACATGATTCAGAAAGTAGTGCTAATTGTAACTTTTCAACTTTCAAAACATCTTTTCTGTTTTGTTTCTGATACAGTCCTGGAATCTATAACACTTAGAACTGATCAACTAAAACTAACAATAGGTAACAGTTTTACCTACAGGGTAAATCACCAGGGGACCATCACATTTAGCTTTTTTCTCACTGACCATCACAAGCACTGCTTCATTGCACTCCACTCTCATAATTTTTTTACTATTAAAGTTCATCCTGTAAGGGGGGTTTGGTGATTTTTCACTAACAATTCATAGTCATCTTTTTCTCTTTTTTTCTCACACAAATATGTTCTGCAAAGGGGATGGAAGCACCACAACCTACCTTTGACTGCTTGTCTCTATAGTCCATTTCTATCATGTGCTGCTTCACCTTTTATACTGTGCAACCATACTGGCCTTGTTTTATATCGTCCTGTTACAGAGGTTTTCCGTCAGCACTGGGATTTGTTATGTACCAAGTGTTCATATTTCTCCATTACTAAAGTTTTTTGTGATTCCAAAGGGTCCTAAAGGCATGCGTTCTTTAATGTTATGCTTTCTGTCAGTATCCGTTCCCAAAAAATTCTAATATTTGCTGTAGCTGGTGCTTTTTTTTTTATTATTTTTTAGTTCCTAGAGGACCACAGTATGTTCCTTCCAAGCCTAGAACATCACCAAGCCCAGAGGTGCCACAAACAAGACCTGGTAAGTTCATTGTTCCTTTACCTTTTCATTGTGACACATGTGTCTTATGGATTCTACTGTAATCAGTGGAGCTTCAGATTTGTATGTATTCCTTGGGCATATATTTTGGAACATTCCTTGAGGGATAAAATCCAGTGACATGTAGAATTTATAAGCAACCTGGTAAGTTGAAAATATCTTCAGTTCTTTATTACATTGTAAGTCACTGCAGCAATGGATGTTTTCTGTACAATTCTCAGTGAAAATAAGTCTTTTGCTTGTGTTCTGGCAAAGTGAAGGTGAGAACAAGGGGTGTCATTGCAAAGAGGAAGGATTCTGCTCTGTATTTCTTAAATTGTGTGCCTGTTTCTTCTTTTCCAGGAACAAGCTTTCATTCATGCTTGTTAGTTCACTTTTCCAGAGACCTTGTGTTGTTCAGAGTTTTAAGGATGTGTAATACTTCCTATAATTGTGTCTACATGGGTTGTTATACCCATATACACCCTTAGGAGAACTAAGGAGGGAGAAAGTAAATTATGCAACTCACACTTGCGTGATGTGAGGTACCGTAGTGGGTTGACCCTGGCCAGAAGCTAAGCACACACTAACCTCTCACTCATTCCACCCCACGGTGATCTGGGGGAGTGAGTCAGAAGAGAAGAAGGAAGAAAAAAAAAAAAAAGAGTAAAAAAAAAAATCATAGTTCAAGAAAAAGACAGTTTAATAAGGAAGGATAAAAAGAGGTGGAAGAAAGCAAGTGGTACAAAGCAGCTGCACACCACATCCCACAGGCAGACCAGTGCCAGTCTAGGAACAATGGGTGCTTTGGAAAGTTTTGTTGCTAAGCATGACTTTATTTGAGGTGGAATATCCCTTTGGCCAGGGTGGTTCTGCTGTCCTGACTGTGTCCTCTCTGAGCATCCTGCCCACCCCCAGCCCAGCCCTCTTGCCTGGGGGCAGAGTGAAAAACAAAGAATTCTTGGATGCTTTAACAAGGCGTATTCAGCAACAGCTAAAACATTGGTATTTTATCAACACTTCCTTGCTCATGAATCCAAAACAGAGTACCACAGGGGCTGCTATCAAGAAAATAACCTCCATCCCAGCCAGGCCCAGCATGGGTATCCAAGATACATGGAGTATTAGATGGTGTTGGTGAAGAGATTGACAAAGAAACAACAAGTCGGGTTCCTTTTCTCCCCAGTAAGTCTGCACCTATTGCTTGAAAAAAAAACCTTGAAATTAGTCAGGAAAGTGTACAAAGCTGAAGGTTAAAAAAATACCACCCACAGTCTCTTTGTGGCTTTTACAAAAACTTTGGATTTATATTTGGGATCTGTTCTGTATTAGAGCTGTTACCTTGAACTGGAGGAAATTCTGAGGAACATAATACTTCGATGCTGAGTTCCAGGGAGGAGTGTCTGTCTGTCATCAGCCCTAGTAGGGATGGTATGATTATTGTGGAGACAGTGATTGTTCTTGGTAATACTTTGGCTTTGTTGTTTTATTATGCTAATGCAGTTCTGGAAACAATTAGGTTTAGAACTGAGAAACTAAAGGCAACAATAGGTAAAGATGCTTTCTTGTTTGTCTTGAATGGTAACACTGTCTTTCTTCTTCAGCACAAATTGTCAAAAGCAGACCTGAAAAAAATTGTCATCTTTCTTTGCACGTTCCTTAATAATTTAACAGTCAAGGTTCTTGGTCTCTTCTTATGTTTTATGAAACAATTGAGGAGAATCCTTGTTTCTTTCAAGTTGTTATGCACATAAGATAGGAAAATTTCCTTCAACATTTAATGGTAAGTAGCAGAGGGCAGATCAGAACAGGATCCTAATTATATGTTCTCAGTCATCCTGTGGAGGTAGCACCATTGCAGGTGCAGGGCACCATGGGTGGGCAGAGCTGCATCCTGAAAGTTTTCCTTCTCTGCTTCCCTTCCCCTCCAGTTTTATGAAATGAAATTCAGTCCTTCATAGAGGACTGAAAAATAATTCTGTTCCACTCAAACCTCAATTTCACTGTCAGAACACAATCACTTCATTAATCCTGGGTCATATGATTGCTTGAGGCAGATCCATTTAACTAAGGCATTTTTGTCACTTGAATTTGATATTGTAAATCATTCCAGGACAACACCCATTACAGAGCAGTGTATTTGTATTTGAAGCTACTTATTACTTTAATAATGCTTAATCCAGTTTCTTTCTTTCAGCTTCTAAAGACATGTATCACAGGCCTTCCAAACCTAAAACATCACCCAGTCCACGTGTTCCTCCAACTAGAGCAAGTAAGCTTTTCAATATTTTGCCCTTTAGTGCACGAAAGTTTCATCACTTTGAAAATTTTCAAAATTGAGGCATTCTCTGAAGATACAGAAATACTTATTGTATTGGCTGTGCTTTGCTGTCACAATCAAATTTTGCTATTCAGCTGTCATGGAACAAGATAATCAGCTGGATATTGTACATGTCAATGACACACAGTGGAGATGTGTGGGTTAACACTCAGCCCTTGCACACAGGAAAATCTGCGTCTTGATTTCCTTAGAGTGTGACAGAAGTATTTGTATTTTTGAGTTGCTTCTTTAAAAGTCTAAAATTACAGTACTTTGCTGTTCCCAAAACTTTGGATATAGCTCTGTCAATTTGAAAATTAGAGGTAAATTTCTGTGTTTCTTCTGCTTTGACTGCTTTGCTGAGGATTTTATTTTTTTTTTAGAATGCAGAGTTGATTTAAATGAGCAGCAGGTTTTTGGAATATGAAACACTTGTGAAGCGCAACTAGGAAGTGTTAGAACTACATCAGTTTGCTCTGTAGAAAGCTGTGTTTGTTATTGCTGTTAGGAGTGGAGAGTTGATCTGACACTGCACTATAAAAGTCACTTTGTCTTTAGTCTCTGCACCGGCATTGTATTGATTGCACTAATAGGAGATCTCTTCGGGATTATTTTAAAATGACAGAAATAATCTCTAAAAAATTTATTAGCAGAAAGTGAATCTTCTGATTCATCAGAAAAATCGAAAGACATATGTTGAATCATCCTCCTCTACAATGTGTTCAAAACTTTGCACATCTTCTCAAGTTCAAGAATCATCATCTTCAATAACAAATTCAAAACTTTGCTCATTTCCACAGGTCCCAAAGAAAGTCGACGAGTCCCTTCCAAGCCCAGGGCATCACCAAGTCCAGATGTACCACACACAAAACCTGGTACATACATTGTTGTTTTGTTGTGCTTGAATATCCAGGGGCTCTTTTGGGTTGTCTTCCCTCAGTGAATCAAGTGTTGATTAACATTTCTTCATATTACAAATACATTCTCTGATGATCATTAAATAGGTGTTTCAAGGAAAACAGAGCTGATTTCTATTTTTAAGGTCTGAGTTTTAGTAGTTGCCTCTGCTTTTCAGCCACACAACATCTATCACTGATGAATAATCTGTACATCAGGGTAGATAACACACAATCATTATGAGAATTTGGAAGAAATTGCATCTCTTTTGTGCCTGTCAAAAGGTGCTTAGAGAAAAACCTTTTTGAGGGCCTTTATGTATGATCTAACTGAAATCACTCTTAGGTTTGTGTGACCTGGTAAAGGAATGTCACCCTTAAAAATAAACTTAATAGGGATTTACATAGTAATGAACTGCCAAACCTCTGTAACTTCTAACAGTTCTGAGAGTATCCATTGAACATTATTTTGAGTGATTGTATAGTCACTAATTTTACAAAGAAAAGGAAAAAAAAAATAATGTGTTCCAAATTGAAAACAAACCAGTCATGTTAAAGGGAGTATTTTTACCACTAACTTATCCTCACCATGAACTCTGTGTATCTTATTGTTTTTATGGAGTTTTGGCAGTCAGTACATTTACAGTTGAACAACAAAAGATAGCAGCAGGTAAATTTGTTACTCTGAGCTGGTCATTACTATTTTTTCACTACTCCTTGGGCCAATGCTTGTATACCATTGGTCTGTTTTTCACATAATCTGTTTGTGGTTTTAAATTGTTTTCTTTTCTCCTAATTGAACTACGTTCTACTCTGTTGCAGGTATTGAAAGTTTCTTAGCTGGTTTCTTGTGTTCACATAAAATTTTTTTCCTGTCACACATGTTATAATTCCTTTGACACTTGTAGGAGACTAGCACACCATAGGTAATGCAGTTATGGTTCTGAAATACAGATGGAAATATATTCCCTGTAGCTGTCTGTGCTCTTTCAGGCTTTGTTGCTTGACTCCAGATTTTGCTTACCTGATTAATTTTCCACCCATGTTTTCATTCAGGATTTTGTTTTCTCTTGAATTCCTGTATGTTTTTCAGGCTGTCATGCAGGGATTGTTTTTTCTTTGCAAGCATGAGACATGCAGTGCCTGTGCAACAAACATAATTTTGTCAAAGTATAAAGCCTTAAAACAGATCTTTTCTTTCAGCTCTTAAAGAACCACAACATATTCCTTTTAAACCTAGAGCAACTCCCATCCCAGATGTTCCATACAGGAAGCCTGGTAAATTATCTGGTCTTTTTGAAGCTTCAGTAGATAATTGAACAATTGCTTTTGGGGCGGCAGTGGGGGGAATAATCATCAGTGCCTGCGCTGTTACCTGGTTATTATTCTAGGTTAAGAAACCTCTGCAGGGATGCAATTAAATCTGACAGAAACTTCAACAGTTCAAGAGTTTTTGTATTTTATGCAGATATTAACAGCAGATATAGTATCAACCTATATGTTTTAATCAAGGATAAAAAGTTATTTGCAGCTTCTATCTGAGCAACACACTTCAATAGTTTGCACCATGTTTTTGAAGCTCTTATGAGAGAAACCTCCTAACGCTGTTGCATTGCTTTTTCCTTATACACGCATTTTCACCCAGATTAGAGTGAGGATTCACTTCAATTACATTCTGCTTAGGTGACTCCTCATCATAAATCCAACTGACCTATATAATATAATCAGTGATTTCAGTGCAGGTTTGTTACTGTTGTTTCCTAACCATAAATTTCTGAGGGTAAATGCCCACTGCTGTTTTAAAACATCCCTTTCCCGTTGTATACAGTATAGTGCTGAAATCTGTTGACATTTTTTCCAACAGAGATTCTTCCAACCTTTGATGAACGAGATACTACTGTGTTTCCTCATATTCCTGAAAGAACAAAGACAACATTTGGTAACTGTTATTTCATAAATAATTATTCTATTTTCCACCTTTTTTAGAGACTATAATCTTAGAGAGAGCTCATTATATTTTATTAAAACCTAATAATGAAATTTTGCTCTACTTGTAGATACTTACTTGCTCTTTGGTCTTGATAAGGGTAATAATGCATGAGCTCATTTACTTTCAGAGGTACTTTTCCTCCTCTTCTAGCCTTTCCAGTCAGGATGATACAACTCCTCCAGATGTTATATATTTTCCAGTAAAAGGGGACTTTAAATAAAGAGCAGATAGTGTTGCTTCACAGAATCACAGTATATTCTGAGTTGGAAAGGACCCACAAGGATCATTGGGTTCAACTCTGAAGTAAACTGTCCCATCACAACCCTTGCATTATCACCATGCTTTAACCGAGTTAATCCCCTATTCTTCATGTGAACTGTGCATAATTTCATTCTAAAATACTGTTCTTCACTCCTCATGGTTTAATTTTACAGAGGAAAATTCTAATGTATCAACAACAGCATAAAGTCTCCAGACCAGCTATGTGACCATCTAAATCCCACTCTACTCCTTAAAGCCATCCTCTCTGCTTGCTTCTAGTTATCCATGTTGGGAAAACTTGCTTAAATAAATGAAACCTTAGCTGAGTGTTCTTCTTTCTTAACTTAGTTGTCAGATGTGGACCAAGTAAGGGTCACTGAACCCAAGCAGTATCTGGGAGCAGGAGCATTGCTTGAGCAGTCGTTGTTCGACCAGTTTTCTGCCCCCAGCTTCAGAGACAGACCTTGACTGTGATTTTCTGAGAATGAAATATTAATAGGCATTTTATAATATTCAAACTATGTTTCTTTTCTTTTTGAGGAAGAGGAAATTAAAACTGCTTTTAGACATGTTTCTATTTCAATATATATTCCCTGTATGCAATGATACTTATGTTAGTATTCATTCAGTATCTGTTCATCTAGCTTTAATGAAGTATGTGCCCTGTTGTAAACACCTGAGCTACCTGAGTAATAGTCACATGCAGAAAATGATTCTTCAGAGCAAGGGGGATGAAAACTGCACAGGCTAAGGCAGACCATTTTGGACCTCTCACATTGGTGTAGACCACAGACTAAAAAGTGCTAAGATAACCTTTTCCAATAAATGATTCCTACTATTACTTACAAGATTTTTTTTATCTGAATAGTGTGAAGATAACAATATTAAGTCATTCCCACATAAGAACAAAAGAATCTAATTTAGAAATCAAGTTTGACACAAATGTTCCACTGAAAAAGAAATCCTGTCCTCATCTACTCATGTGTGGCAGATGAGGAAGACACAGGTTACCACTGTCTATTTTTGTCTTATTTCAGTATGATGATGCTACTGACTATATTCCAGACTGCTTGATGCAAAGCCACAAATTTGTATATATTTTTTTAGAAGTCTTCTTGTATAAGTGACCGTTTAACTTGTTTTCCTTTCTTTGCAGGAATTCCAGCTTTCAGCTTATTCTTAAATAATTTGCCTTATTCTAGATCAGATCATGCTTATGTTCCTTGTGTGCTGTGAAAAGCAGTGCGTTTTTTCATTATTGTTTTGGGCGCTTTTTGTTTTTATTCCAGCTCCAACTGAAAAACAGTTCATTCATACCAAACGAAAACCAACTGAAAGACCAAGAGTGCCATACACCAAACCTGGTAATGGAGTCATTCTTTTAATTTTGTGTTTAATCATTCTTTCCCCAAGTTTCAGGTTTTGTGCTTCTTAATGGGATTATTTGTAACCAGTGTTATGGTGAAACAAAAGCATTACACTTCAGATGATCAATCCAAAATAAGCCAAAACTGCACTACAAATAATAGTAAGATATGTATAATATATATAATGGTATTCCTCTTTCTATTGCATATAGCAAATGATGACTGAAATGTAGTAATGTGGGTATTGACAAATTTCAGTGGCTAGGCAGACTGAGTTCTCTGTGATTACTGGTAATCTTGGGTGCTCTTCTGTGAGCATTTTTTTTTAATCTTTTCTTGAATGCAACAGAACTTCTTTACAATGTGCTTATGCGGTGAGCAACAGACATTGTCTGCTGTACTGAAATGAAAGTGGCTTTAAAACAATAATGGAGGGCTCTGTGGCTTCCCATTTTTGGTATAAATGTATGGTAGAAGTTAATAGAGAAATAATTATATATGTCAGCAATTGATTATCAAGATATTCTGCTACTCCTTAGTTTGAGACATTTTGCAGGTTTTAGCAAATATTGCTTTGTTTAGATTACAGATAAATATTCTAAGATTTTTCACATTTTCTCCTTAACAGCAATATATCCGACAACTCCACAACCAGTTTTTACAAAATCTACTACCACTGGTCCATCAAGGGCAACAATGGGTAAATAAGTTTCCTTAACATTAAGATGCAGGTATTTCTAATTTTTCAGTGGAGAAATTTCTAGAGAACATGCTCCAATGTGGTATTTCTATAAGACCATTCCACTATCCTTCATTCTGCTGCCACGTGCATGTATCTTAGCACAGAGGATTCTCATTTCTATTTGTCAAGTAAAGCAAAAATAGCCTACAGATTATGTCTGGTCAGAAGTCTGTATTTGTCAGATCTCCAACCAAAGTCAGTGGCCTAATTTTTCTTTTAGGGCAAGAATTTTAGCCACTAACTCAACTTATCCTGCAGCACACTGCTGGGACTTTTCTGGGTTTGGCTAGTCATTTTGTTTCAGGTTCCAGAAAGCCATGGAATTGTTATTGTCTTTTTTTCAGGCATTTGAGGCATGCATTTTCTGTGGGCTAAGTATGGCATTGGATCATGACTCCTGAAGAATACAATAATAATCTTTTTCCCTTTCTTTCAGCTCCAAAAGAAACACTGCTCATTCCTTCCAAATCCAAAACATCTGTTGGGCCAGAAGTACCACAAACTAAACCTGGTAATTTACAGTTTGTAACTTTAGAAGTGTTACTGTGGCACTGCCTTAGTTATATTTCTGCTGTCACTGAGTTTTGCAGTCATGGGGCATGCATAATAAGTAGACAGAATTTTGTATCATTGTTCAGCTGAGAATTTGGTCATAAATTATATCAAAGTGAACGCCCAAGAATTGGATCAATTTCCATGGAAAGCAGTTGGATGGGTTTAGTAGCCATCAAAAAATGTGAGAAATTTAATTAATTTTAATAAAAATATATTTCTGTGCTTTCATCAAAAAGTTCTTTTGTTTTGGGGAATTTTATTATTCTAAATACATTTGATTCAATTTCTCAAGTACTTTTGAAAATCGGGTTGCAGAGTTAGAAGTGCCTTCAATAGCAGTGATTTTTGCAGTGACCATGGTAGATTCAGGGATGCACATCTATAGGGAAGGGTGGTAATATCTCAGCTTTACTATCGGGTGATCTAGTTCAATAAAAATTGCTAAGGAGGAAGGTAACAGGAGAAAAATATAGTTAGATGAGGAGAGACTACATGTCTATAAGAGCAGCTCCTGATCTTTCCTTCTCTCTGATCTAACCTCTGAATTGATAACATTTTATTCTTAGACAAATAGCTTAATGAATAGTTTAGTAATTTTCCCCCCGCTGCTTTCTCCATGTCCATTTTTCATGGCCAAAAAGATTTCAAGCAGAGACCCTATTCATTCAAGAACTATATTCTATCTATACCATGTATACCATATGTACATATATATTACTGTGAACATCAGACTGAACAGTCCAGGGAAAAGATTTCTTTTCTAAATACCTTGTTTTGAAAGGCTGTTCAATAACTAAGTTAGATTTAAGTATCAGTTGAATAAGAGCTATTTCCAGTCATGTCATAGTTAACAAGTGCCATCTTTTGGTACCACTATAAATTTAGTTTTAGGGAAAGAATTTTAGAGAAGAGAATTTAGAGGCTTATTTTTTGCCTTTTAAAGTTTAAATCATTATACAGGTGTATATGCAAAACAAGCTACTGGTAGAAAAAACTGTAAACAAATGTTTACTGTGAAATATAAATGGCATTTTTTAGCAACTGCTCCTTATGTGAGTAAGTAGGTTATTTTCCAGCTTCCATACTTTTACCTTATTTCTGAAAGACAAATAGCCATGCAGTGTGTGCCTCTGCCTGCCAGTCTGTCCTTTTCATCCAGTAACTTAGAGACCTTTCAATTAATTCATTCAAATTTGAGTGAGGTCTGAAAAATAAATACATTACTCCAAACTTCTAGAACTTTTTTGAGAAGTGTAAGTTAATCAACAAGTATGAGAAAGACCAAAGACTGTCAGAACTCCAGGTTTAGGGCAAGTGTCCTGAAGTTAGTGGGGGCCCAACAGAATAGTTGCGCTGTCTGGTTGTCAGCATGAAAATACATCCAGACTAATCAGAATGTGCCTGTCTCATGTCTGTTAAAATTGTCCTAGCAGATGTGCAGATAGGTTTTAAGGAAACAGTGGAGACAGATCCTTCATGAAATCCAACTTCTTTAATTTGCCTTCTCACAGAACAATGGTTTATTTTTTATAGCTCCAAGGGCAACACACCTGGGATCAATTAACCTTGTAACAGTTCATGTTGTTGATGGGTCCAAAATAACTTTGGGTAATGAGAATATTACATCAGTTTATTTTTATCAGTCTTTACTTTCTCTGCTTTTGCTATATGGCTAAACCTACACTTTAATCAACAGAACTACCTTAATATATCTTTGTCATGTTCATTTGTTAGTTACAGTCCAGTGCATGTACAAAATGTTGCTGGTTTTAATTTTCCAGCCATTTTTCTTATTCATGTGATTCTTTATAGAAATAAGTCAGAGGAGGAGTCATGTAAAAAGGCATTGCCTTATCATCTTTTCTGGTTTTGTCTGACTTACTAATGATATATATCTTACCAGACACAAAAAGTCTTTTATATGTATAAAAGCATGATTTTCAGCCAGATTTCTAGCACTGACTCTTTTGTTTATGATCTGCACAGACAGTTTGAATTTCCTTTCCACCTGTGATGTCTTATGTTTAAAAGGAAATCATTTGCATTTGCTAAGCAGTAATATGTCCATTTTCAGTTCCCAATGAAACATACCACATTTCACCCAGGCCCAAAATTGGTCAAGCAACCGAAATTCCTTGGTTCAGTACAGGTAATTTTTTAAGATTTTCTTAAGTTGTAGTATTGAGGGTCTGTAGATCTTAAGTGAAATCAGTACAGTTTAATGTTTAATGGTCTGTTCATTATTACCTTTAACACTGTTTCAAATATATAATATGAAAATTTATTTTTCCCCTTACCAAATATTTTCATTTATTGCTCTGAAAATGGGATTTGCACAGTATTGCCTCAAATATCGAAGATGATATGAAGTTTTTAAACAGTGTTAGAACTGTGTATTGGATACTCATATGTATATAGTGTTGCAAACATCAAGTTAACTGACTTCCAACTTTTTCCTTACAAAATCTAAATCTGTAAAACTTCCCCAGTCTAAATGTCAAAAATGAGTAACATGTTCTGTCCTGCATAAGTATTTTCTCTGATGCTTTGGAGAGGCTGGATTAAGTGTTATGGGTCGAACGTTTATTTGTCTTGAATATCAAATAGCCAGCTCTACTTAAAAAATCTGATTTACAGACATTGCTAATTGGGCACAAGATAACAGTGACTACTGCTTATGCTTTCAGCTTCCACAGATCCCATAACATCTAGAGTATCAAAATTATTTTGCAAGTGAAAGGCAACAATAAAAAAAGGTTGAGGTCTTCTCATTTCAACCTTGCTGATGACACTGCACTGCTCTGTGCAGTATCTGCATTGAATGCTCCCAGTTGTTTTCTCAGCAATATTTTAATGCTTCATAGTTTTGTCTAAGTATTTGGTTTGGGGGGGTTCAGTTCAGTGTTTTATTTTGAGGTTTTTTGTTTGTTTGTTTTTTACAGAACCTAATTAAATGTCTTAAGGCCATGGATACCTTGCAGAGCTAACTCTGTATCCATATACAGTTGGGTAACTGGCTGTAAATATTTTACATCTTTTTCCTCAACCTACATATGAATGTAACTGGTCAGACTGCATGATGGAGTCATCTGGCCACTAAAGAAACTAGCATTTTCCACATGCATTTTGGATTAGAACTCATAGAACTCTCATGTGTCCATTTTGCTGTATCACATTTGGTGCATGGACCTTTTTTGTCTGGCAAATTGCACTGCACAGTCCGTGTTCTTTTACACACAGCATTGAAACAGGACCTTATTTCTTTTAGCACCTCATAAAACTCGACTCACTTCTGCAAGACCACAGCCATTGGATAAATCACAGACCAGACCTGGTAATAATTGTTTATTCAGTCTGGGATGGGGAGGAGATTAAATAATTAATTAATTTTATCTATTCTTAGTGGAATTTTAAGTATTGCTGGGAGGAAAAAAAAGGGGATATTTTTCAATCAATTAATAAGTCTAGTGGTAAAGCCTTTCCAAATCAGAAAAAAAAAATAAAAAAGAAATGAAACCAAAACTATGTGTGTCATCACAGCGGGTGTTACTTCTCCAGTGTGGAATACTTGGCATCACATAAAAGTCTGTTCAATATTCTTCTCATGGAACTTCTTTATTTTCTCTTCTTTTTTCTTTTGAAACTCTCTCACAGCTTTTAGTAAAACCACACCAGCACCAGCCAGAACAAAAGCACCTGGACTGCCAAAGTGGATTGTGCCTACAACAGGTAGAGTTCTGGGTTTGGGGTGGTTTTCCTTAATTTATCAATAAAAGACTGGAATGTGACTTCCCCAAGTTGTCTTGAGCCCTGCAAAATATCTCATTGTGTTTTATTACAGAATTTAATTCCTCAGAGTGCCGTGTGTAATTGCTTCTACTGATCTCGGTATACAGTTCTTGAGGGTGATTATGAAATTATATTGGCACTCAGCCTATGTAAATTTACAGATTGATTACTGTGTGGCTACACTTTACTAATGTTTTCTAGATGTCAGATCCACAATAGGTACTGGAAAATGCTTCATTGAAGAGGATCACCCATTTGTTTGAGTCCAAGTCAGGAGGCTTGGTAGGGAAGCCTTAAAGCCAAGTATCTCTCTTGTTACTCTCTGTGCATGTGCTGTGTTCACGTCAGCCCTACTCACACTCGGACCATGCACTATTTGGACTGTGCAGTATTCAGGCTTGGATACTTCAGCACCAAAAAATTCCATGTTGGTGGATGGCAGACGACAGTGAGAGCTTCAATTTACATATCCTTAAACAAGCAGATAACAAACGTCCCTAACCATGAAGATTTATTAAAAGTACATGTCTGCCTGGGGGAAAAATAATTTGTCCTTTTTCAGTTGTACTTGATTTTTTCATCCAATCAACATAATATTTTCAGTGTTAATTCATAATGAATCCATATTTTTTTATTTCATAGAACATTAATTTATTACATCAGTACAAATAGCATTGAAGATTTTTTTTTATACAGCCATTGGTTAATTAAATATATAATTTTGGGATTCCTCATCAACAATTCAAGTTTAAAATAATAAATAATATAAATAAATAATGTACTATTCAAGGCAAACTTTTGGCTGACCACCCACTAAAAGTGCTATTGTCCCATGTTATTGCTGGCTCCTGTTACTATTTCTATGCTAGCTAGATTAGGATAGCCTGAGTGATATTCCATCTATTCTAAATATTTTTGCCTGTGTAATGTTTCTTTCTGGTATATTTAGCAATTTAATACCTGTTGCTGATCACAGAATGTCTCGAGCTACTCATTCCTGTACATTTTCACAAGCCCACCATGTTGTTAGAAATGGTAAAAACTCAGAAGAGATGGTTGTGTATTTCAATTGAATTAAATTTAACCTGTTTAGAGTGTGGCATACATTTCTGTGTTACACATGGAGTGAATGCCTTCACTAGAGGTATGTGTTCTTTGACCTTTCATAGTCCTTCCGGTAAATTAAATGAGGCCATCAAATTCCAGGACATCAGAGCCAATTAAAGCAATAAATGCCTGATTTCAGTAGTTGTGGTCAAAATGTTTTGTTGTTAACTTGCACTGGAAATCACCTTACAAGTGAGCTTTCTAATGTGTGATTATTGGAATAGGAGAACTATTGCAGGAGTGATCACATTATGAAATTATGCACAAACACACAATTACATTACACGGAACATTGAGCTTTTCTCTTCTCCCCTATAGTCATAACCTCAGCAGAGGCATTGGTAGGTTATTAAAAACACCAGCAAAAATGTATACATGCTAAGTAAATCAGTAGTATAAACATAATAGTATTAAACTGTTGCATGGAGTTTTTTGTACTTAATGCTAGTTTAAGTTGCTAAAGTATTGTTTTAAGCAATCATATGGTACGTGGCCCTCTTGGTGTGCCCACCATTTGTTATTATTTCCATGCCCTTATAGTAGTGCCTGTTGCCAGGAAGAACTAGAGCTTCTTTGTGGTAGATGTTGTCAACAGTCACCACAAAACTACTAATTACTGGGCATGCTATGTGTACTCACTGGTAAATAAGTACCTTCTTTTAGAATTCTTCTGAAAAATGATACTTCCAGTAGTGGTTTCCATTGCCAAGTTAAATAAGTATATTCTTTTCTCTAAGTTAAAGAAACATGCTGTAGATGTTTCTTAGCTAAATTTTGTGTGCTGCCAAGTGAGCCCTTAGAGTCAAACTTGGTATCCAAAGTACCAAAGGCCTTTGTTGTCTCCTGCCCACTTCTTTGTGCCTCCAACCCCACTGCCACAACAACTCATTGACACCTTTCTGTGAGTCTGCACCTTTTTTGTGAGAAGTGTAAGAGAAATCACCAATGAATTTCATACATTTATGTCATCTTGAGAGGAGACTGCAGCTTGTCACAACTTTTCAGTCTGTACTTTTCTTGATGATTAGTAAGTGAAATCCCAAGTCTTCTGTAAGGCAAGTGCATCACAGTATTGTGCCAGTGTCTGAGACACAAGGCTGACTGTGCCCACAAAAATAAATTTGCACAAAAAGGAATTCAGGTAGCCAATTAAAGAAATCTTCTGTATCTCTTCCAAGCAATGTGCAGTTAATTATCTATTGCAAAAGAATTCCTAAGTCTGCAAAAGAGACTTAGGAAAGAACTCTATAACCTTGAACCTCAAATCCTATCAGCTGAGCAAAGACAAAAAAAGTTCCTTTTTCACTATTTTCTGTGGTTGGCTTATCAAAATCCTGAACTTTTGACCTAAGATGATCAGAATTTTTAAGTGGGCCGTTAGGAATGTGCTATATATGTAACATTATGTTTTCAGACTTACCTTTAGACATTACATCACTTATTCTTGGATATTCCGTTATTTGGACACCAGTTTGGATCTTTTAATTCCTTGCTGGGCTGGCACCGCTGTTGATTGTACTCCATTTCTTCTTCCTGACTGGGCTTGTTGGCCTCAGTGCAAAGGATGTTTCACCCCATGCAGAGAGGGCTTGGCAGCTGCAGGGCCCAGATGATAAGCAGTGGAATTTGTTTTTTCCACCACCAGCACATGGAGTTGTGGCTGGTTTCCTGGCAGGCTTTTCAGCCTCCTGGCCAGCTGTAGTGCCAGGTGGTAAACTGGACTGTGGAAAAGAGGCAGGGATTGCTTCCTCATGACTAGCATTCCTTTTAGTTTTTGCCATGTTTTAGCCATTTTATCTAGAATGCCATTTTTTTCAGAAGGCTTTTCATGTTGGTGTATGTAACTTACCTTACTGGGTTGTTTTTTAATTTAATCCTAACATGTAAATACTGCTCCTGATCTACTGAGCTTCCTGACAAATGTCAGCAAACAAACTTCCAGCAACATTTCTATTTCCCTTGTGAAAGGGAGGCATACATGGTTTTCATTAAAATGACCATTGACTTTGTGTTCTATTTTCTTTTTATTTTTTAAACTGTGTGTGTATAGCCAAGTTCCAGAGGAACTCAAGTATAAAGGTATTTCAGTTTATTTTATCAAGGGCACTTTTTCCATCATTTCCCTTAAAATGATCCACCCTTCTAATAGTATTCCTACAATTAAAGACAGAGAGGTTAGTTTAACATGTTCCAGACCCCATGAGTTTCCAGGAAAAAAAATAGAATTAAAAGAAGACACAAAGACATACGCAAGTAATAGATCTATTCTAAATTCTGGTAAAAGCTGGGATGAATGTGATAAGTGCTTTTAATAAGCAAGTTACATTAGGTAGAATAAGGCATATGCTATAACAAATGCAGCAAACTTTGATTGTGCAGGTACCTTGTGTGAAAACACAAACTTTTATGTAACTTTAAAGTGTATTGAAATACACAAAATAGGAGATTTTGCCAACATGAAGGTATTGTGGTTTGAAACTTTGACTTATTTTTCATTACTACTTTACTAATGGCAGAACAGCAGTGCATGTTTCTGAAAAAAACCCAAAATTACTTCTTCCAACTAGAACACGTACAATATTTTGTTCATTCTCAGCTGACATAACTCAGAAAAGATTATGAATCTAAATTAGATTCTAAGAAGCAGAATAGAGATAGGTTTTCTCTAGAGACTGTAACGTGCAAAAATAACCTAGATTTGTAATATACACTTGGGTGATTTAGTGTGAATTAGTCAATGTGCTGCCACATTTTGTTGATATGTTCACTTAAAGGTGATTTGAGAAACTAAACATGCTCTAACTATACCTTGTGATGTACAGGATTTTTTTTTTTTTTAACGCTGGTGCTGGTCTTCTCATGCCTTTACTTCCCTGAACATCATTCACATGAAACATTGATTATCACTCTAGTGCTTTGTATAGCTGAAGATCTAATTAATCTTTTTAATTACCTGAAGACAAGTTATATAAAACCGTATGATGTGTTCAGATATTTTAGACACAGGGACCAGGTCACCTGGATCCTGTTTCCAGCTTACTGCAAGTCTTACTCCCAGCTTACTTTAATCTTCAGTAAATTATTTATCATGTATGGACTGTGGATTTGTAAGGAACATGCAACAAAAATGGTCAAATAGTAAAGTAATTGAAAAATTATCTGCTTCATACCATTAAAATACTAATGAAATATCAAAACAAATTGAGAACCAGATTATAAATCTATGAAATATTTAGCTGGAGTGATTAGATCATGTTGGAACAGGATTGGAATTTGATAATTAAAGTAATATTGAGATTTTTTTTTTAATATAACAAATTTTAGAGGTTTTTTGTTTTACATCATGAGCAAGGGTGCGGGGCAGTTTTTCCCACAAACATTATGAAGTTGCAATGCACCTTCTTGTTTATTATATATACAGGCTTTATAAAGCAAGCATACTTGCTTTATGCAGAGACAGGATATTAATTTAACAGTTTGGCTGTCCTATAAATACCAGCATGTGAAACAGTTGTTCTGTACCAGGAGTTGTGTTGATCTTTTCATGCCACTTACTTTTTTTAAAATGTGTTTATGTAACTTTTAAGCAGGGCTTTCTCTTATATACAAACTGGATGTTGTGTATGCTTTGTCTCCTGTACTCCAAATATGGTGAATATATTTGGTCCAGAATTGCTCTAACCATTTAATATGGAGGATGGCCAGAAATCATATAATGGGGAGAAGGAGAACTTTGCCCTTTGCAAGAATCAATGGACATTTTATTCTTTACACTGAAAAACTAGAATGTTCTCTCTACTCATTTTTCCACATATAATCTTGGTTGAACTCATCTGTTACCTCTTCATCTTATTAATTTTCTCTTTCCAAATATACTTTACTCGAGGAATGTTTAAAATTAAACTGCAGACTTTGTAGAACCAGATCACTTTCCACTTACCTGAATAAGAAGATAATGGATATCACTAAGTTATCAGTAAAATCATAGATGAGACACATGTTGGTTTTGCACATCATGTCAGCTGGAGTTTGAACATATTCAATATACAAGTATACCATGCCTTGGTGCCACACTGTAGATACTTACTTCATTTCCTTTTTTTCACAGATGACCTTTATACACCTGAGGCTACTGCCAGACCAATTGACATGGATGTCAAAAGACCTCCAGAATATGTTGACACCTGGCAAAAGCCAATTTCTGGTAAGGTTAATAAAAGTAAACAATAAAGCAATTTTAAACAGTTGTTATTAAAAATAAAAATGCTGCCTTTTCTGCACACAAAGCACCTCCACTGAGAAGAAAAAATAATTCTTAAGCATCCTCATCAATACACATTCTTATGGCTTCAGGATGCTACTAAAAGAGATAAAACAGGAATAATTTATAGCCAGTACTTAGTCACTTACATATGCTTAGTCACTACATATGGTAGAAATTTTCACCACCAGAGTTGTATCCTTATGATCTAACAGCTACAATACTGTAAGCACTGATTTTTTCCATGCTAATAATTTCCACATAGCAAAGGTGAATCAGGTAAAAGCGTAACCAACTCATACTCCCATGTGTGTGGAAGTTTCATTGAATATTGGGATAGTTGGAACAATTAGAACATTAGGCTTGAAGGAAAATAACAATGTGGAGAAAATCAGGTTACAGGTTTTTTTACATGCGTAAGACTTGTAAGGTTTACTCTTCTGGCAAGTCTTGCAATCATGTTTTCAAAACAATCAAAATATTTTAACTGGAACATATATACAACAGGTAAATACCCTGATGTGTAAAGAATTTCTCTGTTTCATAAGCATAATCAAGCACGAAATTTGCTTTAGCTGTGTTTTTTTTCTGACATAGAAACTGACTGAAAATGAAATCTTTTGTTTTACTCTTGGATTTACTACTCAGCTGCAGATGTTCTTTTTAGGTAGCTTTTTCTTTGAGAACATGTTACTAGATTTTAAAACACTATTTTATAAACTGGTGTGTGTTCCTAATCCGTGTTGAATTTCCTTTGCACCTAATTTACCTCTACAAAGATAAGAGCCTGTCATGATGGCCAGGTTCTGATGTTTTATCATTTTTAAGTTTAGTCAGTCTGACCACTGTACTTTGCAAAGATTAAGTGTAGCATGATGTACTATCAGTAGCAGCTGAAGGCAAAGTGTAAATTCAATACAAGGATGATACTCTGCACTTTTTGTTACTGAATGTCAGGCAGTGGTGTTTCCTTAAGTAAATCCAACTTGTGATTTGCAGAGACTTGAAAGTTTTTTATGCACATAGATTTGAAGGGACATTAAGACCAACTTTTACTTGTTTTATGACATTTGATGTCTAAAGTTAAGCTTTTAGAGCTTTGAGGTCAGTCAATACCTTGAACTGTAGTCATAAAAGGCAGTTGGTTATGGTTGTGAAATTAGCTACTACTGTTTCATAATTTTCTTGTATAACTGCAATCTCAGCTCTCTTCATGAGGCCTTAATATGTATATCAAAATTCATGGAATCATAGAATGGTTTGGGTAAGAAGGAACCTTTAAAGATCACCTTTAAAGGTGCCTTGGGAGGGACACCTTCCACCAAACCAGGTTGCTCCAAGCCCCATCCAACCTGGCCTTGAAAAGTGCCAGGGATGGGGCACCCACAATTTCTCTGGGCAACCTGTGCCAGGGCCTCACCACCCTCACAGTAAAGAATTTGTTCCTAATATCTAATCTAAACCAACTCTCTTCCAGTATATATTATTATCTAATATGAATCTACCCTTTAAACAGTTTAAAACTGTCTCTCCTTGTCCTACCACTACAGGCCCTGTTAGAAACCCTTTCTCCATTTCTCTCACAAGCCCTCTTTAAGTACTGCAGGTTGCACTGAAGTCTCTCTGGAGCCTTCTCTTCTCTGCATTAAACAACCACAGCTCTCTGAGTTTCTTCATAGGAGAAGAGCTCCAGCCCTCTGATGGATTTTGTGGCCCTTCCATGGACTTGCTCTGACAGGCCCATGTTGTTGTTTTACTGGAGACCCCGGAGCTGGATGCAGCTCTCCCGGTGGGGCCTCACGAGAGCAGAGGGGTAGGATCACCTCCCTCGCCCTGCTGGCCACACTCCTTTTGGTGCAGCCCGGGATACAAATGGCTTTCTGGGCTGCAAGGCCACGTTGCTGGCTTGTCTCTAGTTTTTCATCCACCAGTATCCTAAAGTCCATATCTGCAGAACAGGGATGTTTTTAATCTCTCATCTAGCCGGTGCTGAGACTGGTGATTGCACCCAGTTCAGGAGCTGGATTTTGTGCTTGGCCGTGATGGACTTCAGGAGGTTTGCATTGGCCACTGCTCAACCTGCCAGGGTTTTCTGGATGGGATCCTTGCCTCCAATGTGTCCACTGCACGAGCAGCTTGGTGTCATCCACAGAACTGCTGAGGGTGCACTCATTCCCATTGACTGTGTCACCAATAAAGATGTCTGCCCTAAGAGGCTGCTCATCCTTCTCTTTCATCAAAAGTGACTGAGTCAAGGACTCCCAGTCCATAAAGAAGCCTAGAGGTTACTTAAATAAGAGCATTTCATCATGTTGTTGTCCTTACAAGAATCTACACTCATGAAATCCCTACATTATTTTTGCATCCTAGTTTACAAGTTCAGTCTCCACACACTGGTAATTAGATTTGGTAGCATCATCAAGCAGTGCCCAAATCATCGTAGGAATTAGCAGAAGGGAAAAGTAGGAATTCTTGTTTTTCCAGAGTACAGTACAGTAGATTCAATTGTGACCCAATACACTGAATGCAATGTTTTAGTTTGCCTGTAACTGTTGTAGTTGTACTACTCAGAAAATATGATAGAAACCACTGGCAAGTCAATACTTGCACATTTTTACTTCATAAATATCTTGGACAATCCCTTCTCTAATTATGGGCAGGGGGAAAAGTAATGATGAATACTACCATGTAGTAATATCTAGGGTATGATAACATATATGCAAGAATTTATTATACTTTTTCAAGCCTTAAGCATATTTTTACATCTCCATCTGGAAATTAAGAATGACTATGAAACCTACAAATGCTATTTTCAAAACCACTACATCCTCCTAAATTAGATAGTGTATTATTTTCTGTTTTGATCTGAGGGATTTAAAAAAAATACCAACTGTTTTATAAGTGACTACAAGAGTCCAAAAAGGAAAAGGGAAGAGAGAGAGATGGAGATATTCCTGTTTGTATATTGTAAATATTTCCAAAAAAGCTCTCCTAAATGAGTCTTTGGATCTGCTCCCTTCTCGCCCACAATCTCTCTATTTATTGGGTAAACTAAGGTCTGATACACAGGACCTGAGGTACCTTATGGAGCCAGTAATTCAGTATCAGGCAACTTGCATAGCTGTTGACATTGGCAGCCTTATGAGAATTATACTACTCTTGAGGATTTTCTCCTTTTAGGAATAAAAAGGCTTTTGTTACATAAATGTGTTGCACATATCTCCTGGATTTTCTTAAGGAAAGAAGGGCAAAGGAACAAAAATCTTTTCCTTTGCCTTTCCTTTGCATAATAAAATCCTTCATAATTGTCTGGAAAATACAGTAAAATGATTTGTCAGTATGAATTAAAGGGCTTACTTAGGTTTTTCTTTTAGACCTCACTGTCAAAAGAAATTATCAGATAAATGTAATGGGTACTGGCTGGAGCTGCACATTGAAATATCCAAGTTGGGTGCTTCAGAAATTTCAACAACAGTAATTGTCTTTAGCCATGTCAGTGTATGAGGTGGCAGTAACTTTTTTCAGTTTTGAATGACATAGACTAAAGTGTACCTAATGATAATTTCATTTTCTTGCATCTTTTGCTTCAAGCTGAGGGTGGCCAGTTCTATTAGTCAGAAAGTACAAGAGGTCAGAAATTTTGTGAGTAGGATACTGAAGATGTTTCCTAGCTCACTGAGGTGGTGTTTGTTGTGTGAAGATGTATCCATTTGAATGCCAAAAAATTATTGTTGACAAAAATGAGTAACTACACAGAAAGTGAATCACTGAAACACTTGTGCAAAATCTCAAAGGAACTACTTTTTTTCAGTGTAAATTTTGCTTAAAACTTCATGGCACACAGTTCTCAGAGATTTAAGGCTGAAAATACAACTCAGATCAGCTCCTAATCTCACCTCTCCACTTTTGATATTAAATCAGACATTGAAACATTGCTTGAGAAGTCAGAATACAACTTCTAGTGTGTTTATGATTTTATGGGATTTGAGGTTAAATAATTACTAATGCTGTCTTGTAATGTCATTCAGTGGCTATACCACCTGGCCCTCAGCACCCTCCTATACCTCCTGCCAGACCTACACAAGTGAGAAGAAAACCTCTGCCTCCTAACACCGTGACTGGTAAACCAGGGAGTCCAGGTATTTCAGCCTTTTCAGCATAAATTTTTTATTGTGTGTGAGATAATGCTGGCTAGCAGGGTATAGGAGAATTCTATAGCATAGATTTCTTTGATCTGTGATATCTGTAGAAACTAGTCTTTTGGAACATACAGGCCTTGTGTCTTTTGTCTTCTTACAAAAACTGTTTCTTTTTTTTTTTCCCTAGCCTAGTTATATCGAAATCACGCCTAGTAAGGGAGCTGAAAGCAAAATAGCACACTCCGAGTCATCCTTTAAGATCAACCTTAAGAATATTTAATGTCTACTAGTATAATTTTTTGCTATTTAATGTGCATGTTGGATGGGAGATGTTGACTATTGTGCTTCAGTGCCTAGTTCTAACTGGTTATTTGTTATGGAATTGCTAATATATGTATGGCACATCTATTAACCACTGCAAAAAAAGAGCTAATAGTCACCCAGACAACTAACTGCTCTGGGAGGTAGAGCAAGCTGAGTTGTTTCATGTGCAGAGTTTAACTTGATTATTGTGCTGAAGTATTCTGGCTTCTTAGTATTGGTTTAAGAGGACATAGAAACTTTCACCTTTCCTATTTTATTTTAAGTTAATCCTGAAGCAGGTATTCAGTATCCACATGGATGTTCTGTCAGTGGATTCTATATAAGAATCCTTAGGCTAACATTATTCCATGTAGTCAGAAACTATCACATCATTAAGCTTAACATCATGACAGCTTTTTTCCTCTTCATATCGATCTCTGTAGTTCCTTGGAGATATAAAGGTCCTTATATATTAGAATATACATCTATATATGAATATACAGCTCTACTGGATTTCCTATTGTGGATTTTTTTTTTTGTTTATTTCATTTGGGACTTTATGTGCTATTAAGGTACTAAAGACCTAAATAATACTTTAGTATTCTGTGTGGCAGATGAGTAGCAAGAATCTCCAGACTGGATGAAGCAACCTATATATTTATTCATCAGCAGAGCCAAGATTGAAATACTGTGTCTGTACTTGTTGTTGTTGGGTGGTGTTTCCTTAGTAATAGCTCCAAGAAAACAGAAGACATCATCAGTCCTAAGAACTGATATATTTTCTTTTGCTTGTATTGGGGTCTATACTAATTCTCTCCATTAAGTGTTTAATTAATTTACCAGAGTTTTGAAATTTCAACCTTTTTCCTTACAGTGGAGGCCAGGTTATGTGGTAGTCAGCATTTACCATACCTTCCTAGGCTTTCAAGATGGAATAAATTGGTTAAATGATCTGGTTCTTCCTTGTGGGGACAGTAGATTTTCCTTTTTTTGTATTTCCTAGTGTTTTATCCAGCTTGGTTTTAAACATTATAATTTTGTTTCTTCTGGTTCCCTGGAGAGACAGTTCCACTGTAGCAACAGGAAAAATTTGCCTCAATATTCTTCTTGGATTTTCCCTGTCAGAATTTTGTCCTCTTTCTCATTAACACTGTGATTAACTTGCATCTTTCTAACTCATCCAGTGGATATTATGGAAAGGTTTCTATGCAGACATTAAAAGTCTCCTGAATGGGTAAAAAAAATTGAAATGAGAGTTCCAGAAACTTTGTGAAACTGAACTCTAGTGAGAATCTTTCAGATTTCTACTTTATTAAGAAAATTAGTGGAAAGTAGGGATTTTTGTTGTCTTAAACTTGGCTCACCAGAGTTCTGCCTTCTGTTGCCGTGTTCTGTATCATATATGACAGGGAGGTAACTACATTATATAGTTCTTGACTCTTCAGGGTTGAGATTTCGCTGTCATATCATGGTTATCTGGGAGTATCTGCATGTTTTATGAATTTAATTCTTGTCTTTTACAGCTGTTATGCAAGAAATCAAGACCTTTACCCTGGATTGTTTGCCTCTTAGAAACCTGTTTTCTTTATTAGGTGGTAACAGCTGAAGAATAACAGCAATGTCACATAATCTAAAATACTTTTTTTAAATAGTTGTCTAATTATAGGTGATAATATTGCCTCTGTCAGTTAGTTTCTGTCCAGACTTATGGAACTTACTACAGAAATGAGTTCAGCAAGAAAACTTTTCTCCTTGAACAATATAGTGCTATAAATGTTGAAAATGCTGGACCTGGCTGCACTTTCTTTGCTTTCATTTGAAATGTATCTTAATTTCATTTAGTGAAAGCTCCAGTACTGTTCTGTGGTCAAACTCTTAATGCAGACCACAGTTAAGGACTTGGTGTTTATCACTAGGAATGTTCCAGCACCGCTAATGTATGTGCTGTATTGAGAGCAGAAATTAATCTTACCTGTATTTGAGGGAAGAATCCAAGTTTCAGTTGCTGACTTCAGCTATTGTGCCTTGCAGCTCAGGAAGAAATGTGCTCTTTCTTAAAGGAGCAGCAATGTCACTGGTGGTCATTTTGCATCCTTTTACCAGTCTGTGTAGGATGGTTCTGTGTATTAAACCAGGTTATATTCTAGCTGATTAAAGTCCTCCAAGGCAACCTCAAAGTAGCAAAGAAATTTCTTACTGGGTTTCAGGATTAGGTTGCATTTGCAGCTAGCACAGTTCAGAACTTTCCTAAATCCAGCTGAGGGATTACTATGATTTGAATGAAAATACTTGTTGCATGAAGCAGTTGTCACAAAACTGAGTTCTCTTAGAAATCAGAAAGTTTTCCGACTCCTTCAAATGCTGAATGTCTTGTTGCTACAAGTCCCTCCATCTGTCACTATAGCTAAGCCTGCTGGACCAACACCGCCTGTGAGGACAGGAACATTGTCTAAGACACCAACAGCTTTTGCAACTCCAGAGTATTATGGTGAGCATATTGCAAACAGTTCTGGGTTTTTTTCTTTTTTTTTTTTTTTAATTAACATGAAGGTTTCCATTTTTCTTTTGCTTCATTTCCCTGAACTTTATTGATGCATTGTATATTTAACATAAAAAGTATTCTGCCTGGAGTGATTCTGATTTATTTTATGCCACGTAGTGACTTTTCTGATTTGACTGAGATCTAGCTCCCTTCTCGTACACATCTTGGTAATTGAGAACATGACAAGGCTTCCATCTTCCTAGAAATCCATACATTCTTAGTAGGCTTTCAATACTACTCTGTGGCCATTTAAAGCTGTGCAAAGACTGGATAAGGCACTTCTTTTCCTGGATGCTTCAATTTTCCCAGGACATAAATTCAACATATTTTTTGTCAGTGGCTGACGGTGCTCATCATAGATGTGATAGCCTCCGTTATTTGATCAAACTGCCACGATTTAAATAGAAAAAATTGTAGTAGTGCAATCATAGTGGTCAGTGGGTAATTTGTCCTTTACAAAACTGGGAGTTGATTACAAATTCAGACTTAAGTCTTTTCAAGGTGGCATACAGTAATGGGCTGGGAGGAGGATGTGCTTAGGATTTTTGAGCCCAAATGTGCAGTTCTTGGTATATTCTCATGAATGATGCTGCTTCTAATTTTCCTGGATTTATAGTAATACTTAAATTCTTGTCTCCTTACAATGATCATGAACTCACTGTGACTCACAGTGCCCAGTAAAGCACACTGGATGCTAGATTTATTTTTAAATGTTTGTTGGGAAGATACTGTGTTTTATCTGTTGAGGTCCATTGTAGTATTTCCATCACGTTCAGTGTAGTGACTAATTAATACAATATTGTATCATGAATCCTGACTGCTTTAGCACATTTCTCTTCACCAGTGTATTTGCTTTCAATTTCCTTCAAATTTTGTGGAAGTTGTACACTCTGAAGACAGAATTTTTTTTATTTCCTTATTTTCATTTTTAGAGAAGTTACTGTGCCAATGTAATAGTTCTATATATCCCAGAAACATCAAAAATCTCCAAGCTAAACAGCCAGCACAGTGCAAAAAGATCCTTTTTCCATGGCTGACCCTTTTCTTCCTTACCAAAAAATTAAATTAAAGGAAATGCAAGACAATGGTCTAGAAAGTATTTTACATATATTGTATGAACTGAATCCAGCAGCAGTCATGAAATCTGTCATTTTGATTATGGCTGGCTGTACTAGCAGGTAAGTACAGGGTTTACACAGCATCACAGAAAAATACCTAAAATGAAGAGCCAGATCTGGCAGCAAATGTCTACCATTTATCTATTCTTACAATTCTTTAAAATGCCAAAGGAACTGTGAAATGCTACAGTTCTAACACTGAAACTTTGTATTTATTGCAAATTATAACTGTGTTTTCTACAGTTGATGAGACTGTCTTCAGCTCAAGTCCTACATCAGAAACAGATTCTTCAGGAAAACCAAGGTACCAAGGTAGGATATTCATAGCTATTGGTATTTTTATTTTAGGGAGCATATGAAGTCTGAGCTATCTTGCATCAAATTATCTTATTTGGTTATTCAAAGGCCAACATTCTATTTGATTCTGTGTCATTTTAGTGGCAGATGTAAGAGCTGTAGTACAAACCAGCATTTTCTAGACTGAGTTTTACTTTTACTTTCTGGACTAAAGTTATTGCTCCTTCTGGTGAAACAAAGTGTATGTGATGTCTTTGTATTAGCATACCCCTCAAAAGCTGCAAGTAGAATTATAGTCTCATTTTATCATATGATTTTTTCCTATGATTTTTCTATTTTGCGACAGATTTTAATTTTTTCAAACAGTGTGCATCACCTGTTAATACCTTCAGAATGTCATTTTATCAGTGGGAAGGGGGTGAAGCAGTGCATATTCCAGGTCAAACAACAATAAGTAAAATTTTAAAAACAATTGAAAAAACAAAAACCAAAAACATAAAATCCAAAACAAACAAACAAAAATGAGAACAAGCAGCTTAATATTGAATATATGGGGTTTACTCTGAAAGCTTTGTGTTTCATTTGTGCAGACTTTTGCTTGGTGACCTGGGATGGATGTTGTGCACCAGTGAAATGGCACTGCCATTTTATAAAAACACTATTGAATAACAGCTCTTTCCTCTTGTTCTTAGCCCCCCATGTCAAGTACATGAAGAAAGATGATGATGTGCCTTGCTCCATCACAAGCTCTCTTGAACATTTTCCTCAAGAAGAAGTTGGCAGCAAGGAAGAACCCACTCGTCCTCCGCAAAATCCTCCAACCAACCTCACGGTGGTGACTGTAGAGGGCTGTCCATCCTTTGTCATATTGGATTGGGACCAACTAGGCAATGACACTGTTACTGGTTGGTTTGTTTTCTTTCCTCTATTGTGTCATAATACAGTATTTCCAGCTTCATTTACTTTCACAGTAGTTTTTTGCCACTTAAAAGTACTTTAATCCCCAGGGATTAAAGGAGCCCAGTGGTTTGGGGTTTTTTTGTGCTACTCTCAGCTGAAGTGTGGCTAAGAAAATGCTACTAGATTATAACAAGATTTACACAACAAGGATCATTGGTGTTATATAACAAGGATCATTGGTGTCAGTGATGACAGGAAAAGATACTTGAGAAATATGACTCTGTATCTCCTCCAGTTTTCTGGCTTTTCTCTGTACAGGATCTGGTAAGATGTAGTCAAGAAGTTCCAACAATACAGCAGTGTATCTAGATGCACACACGTAATGTAGGCATCTTTCTTCGCCTAAGGCTGTTGTTTCACAGTGGGCCAGACACAATCAAAGCTTACATCCATCTAGTAAGTCAGTAGAACTTTGCCAGCATATTATTATGACCCACTGCAAGAGGGTCAACAAGCCCACTCTGTTAAAAGAATCTGGGTTTTTTTTCATTTCTAAAGGAAGGAGTTTATATTAAGAATAAATGCCTGTGAGTCATGCAGGACTCAGCTCACAGACAGGTGAACATGCAAGATGACCAGTCTTAATTCTTCCATGGTCTTCTGTATTTCAACATTAGCTGACAAAAATTGAACACTGAAGTTAACTAACAACTCAGTCAATGACTCATCAAAATCAATTCTGAATTCAAGAGAAGGCACTGAATCCTGTTTTCTGAAAACAGTGATTGCTTCATATTGGCACCAGTATGAAATTACTTGCTTAGACAGGCTTAAACCAATTTTGCTGTCATCTCTTTCTATTTTTGTAGTTTATGCATGTTTTTCCAATCATCTTATTTAAGCATCACATCTTTTTTTTTAAATAAATGCGCTGTTTCAGATAGAAAGGTGGAAACAGAAAACATAATTTGTTGCATCATTTTGCTTTTTGATTGCTTACTTTGCTTGACTTTAACTGTGTACAGTGGTTTTCATTGGGCATGACCAAAACTAATGCATAATGGAAAGGTCTGACAAGTAACAACCAAAACAGTGATCACACTCATCTCCTTGTTTTCATAAAAACTGCAAGCATCAGGAACCAAGACCATTCTGCTCATGCTTTGCTCCTTTGTGTTGCCACAGAAATAAAGGGCAGTTTGTTACCTTGTGCACTGAGTAACAAGCAGGCACTGGATGGACTCAGTAGTTCTTGGTGTGTGTCTGTGTGTGCATGCACATATTTGCATGCTTATTCTTTTCCTGCTTTTTCTTTTCCAACTTGAATGAATTCAGAAGTCCAAATCATATATTGACTTCAGGCTGGCAAAAGGCAGAAAGGTTGCATTCCTGTAAAATTGCATACACATTCACTATCTGGTTGTATTTAAGAATTTCAAGTAAGAGATATTACTTGATCTAATTTTTCTTTACTGTAATTTTCCAGAGTATGAGGTTGTGTCAACTGAAAATGGAGGAAGTGATGGTGAAAAGGAGAAATCAATTATCACTACAAATCAAACCCATTCTGCTGTGGAAAACCTAAAACCTGACACAAGGTAGCTAAATAATATAATTTTCTAAGTTAATCCAATTATTTTAGACTCTCAGCTGTCTGCCACATCAAATGGAAACACCTGTGGAAGTAAGACCCGATCGGTTTTACTCCTGTTTTGATAGAAAAAAAATGTATGGTTTAGTTTATCTTTCGTGTAAGTTAACAGATAAAACATATTTGAGGAATCTTTAGGAAATTTCCAAGAGTATTTGTGGTCTGGACAAGCTGCAGAAGTGACCTATTGTATCAGAAAGACTACTTGTCAAAAGTAAGAAAATTACCGTGGAGAGGAAAAACACATTTGTCCTGAATATATAATTTTGTTTCAGTGTCTTAAAAGAGCTGACAAATTAAAAATGAGTAAGTGAATTCCAGTTCATGGTGTGCCTCTCATGCAACTAGTTCAAATAAGCATGATCTATCTTTAAATATCAAATCTCATAAAAATGTGTTCTTCTTTTTATGGTAAAATTCAGAGCAGAGAAGAAAACCCCTTGTCTTTTGTTACATTGTTTGCTAATTGATCAGAAGGTTAATGAGTGACACTTGGGATTTTTCCTGCAAGACCATCCATTTGGCTTTGGTGAATGGATGTTTCTGTTTTAGATAACCTAAGATATAAAGGGATAACTTTTCCTGAGGAGGGAGCAGCTACCATTCACCAGCCCCAGCCTCAAAAAGGAAAGACAGTGAAAGCCTTTCTGGATCCAGAGGGCCACTGCCCAAAATTGAAAACCTTTGATACAAATTGCAGTGGTACATGTCCCCCAAGTCTCACCAGATTTAAGGATGTAAAGTCCTCAGAGTGGCTCTGTTCAACAAAACTCCCATTCCAAGCAAAACGTGTGTTCCCTAATTTTGAGGACACCTTGAGAGCTTTGGCAGAAGCACAAGAAGTTACTGTTACCACTTAAATCCAGGCTTGCTGGCACACTAAATTCAGGGAAAACAAGAAAGTGGTTAAGACAGGTGGCATCATGTAGACAGTATCTGTTCTGCCAAGAAACATCACATGTCCATAATAAAGGTCTTCTGTCTATCAGGAGCTGCTCATTAGATGGAGGAAATGGGCTTGTGGATAAAACTGCAAATGGGAGGAAGAGCAAAAATTAAACACAGCTCAATATTCCTTAACAGGGTCCCTGGTATGTTTAAAAATTCATCAAGTAATACATTAAGACTGGGAAGGAAACTTTTCCAAAACTAGCCTTAAAGGGAAGAGCTGGAGAAAAGGTAGAGCTGGAAAAGAAACTTGGAAGAGAAATAGAAATCCCTCCTGCAAATGATCAGCATTTGCAAAAGTACCAGCAATGTATGGAAAGAGAGATGCTCAGTAGCAGAAGGTGGATTAACTGGGGAGAACCTCTTGGCCTGGGAACACTTTGGAGAAACTGACGAGATGAATTAGGGACCCTATTTTTTCCAGCTTTCCTGAAGCCCTCAGTGAGGCTTGTGTGAGCCCCCTATGCTGGTCTGAAGGGCCAGTGCATTCAGAGCTAAAGGCAGTTCAGGACACATCTAAACAAACACTTCCCAAAAAGGTATAAAAATGTTTGTGAATCTCTTATCTCAGCCTCCATGGGTAAGTCTAAACCAGAAAGGCCCTGTAGCAGCAAGCCAGTTCAAGCCTGTAGTTGTGCAGATGTAGGCTCTTGAGGAGCTGTACCTGGCAGGGATGGTCTGCAGTCATGTTGGCCAAGGTCTAGTGTCCTGTTGAGGTACTTCAGGTAGGATATGGTAGTGCCTGGCCCAGAAGCTAAAGAGTTAATTGCCCACAACCAACAGGAGGGAAGCAAGACAAGCAACTTTTAGGTGTGAAGGGGGAGGACAAGCAGCAGGGAGAACCCAGGTGCCAGATCATGCTGTTCGTTTGCTTCACTCTTCTGCATTCTTCGAACAGGTCATACTGCTACACCTCTGGGAAGCTCTGCAGCAAGGCAGACACCCTTCTCCCTTCGAGCTGGCCTTTACACAAGGCAGCTTTTAAAGATTAGGAGCTAATGGCCAGACTTTAAATATTTCAGAAGTTTGGACAGTGTTAGGGAGGCAACAAAGAGAGTCGCTCATCAAAAATTGCATGTGCGACTGCAGCTGTCAGTAAGTACAAACACAGAGGTTAAATGGGATGAGGGTTGTGGTCTAGGATTCTGTGTGTCCATTTAGCTATCTGAAAGGTGACTAGATCCAGAAAAAATGCACTGGCTGAAAAAAGAGTTTAGACTTTGAGTACAGTTATCAAGTATTTGATTTTAGCAGACTCATACCATGGTAATATGGAGATGGAAATGAAAATGGACTTTCATAGGCGTACCACAACTTGTGAAGATTAATTTTAAACAAATCAAGTTGTGTATATTATGGAAGTTTGTTCCCTTTCTGTCTTATATATGCCACCTTTATGTGTTCCTGGTGACTTTACTGCAAGTTGATACTTTGAGATGAAAGTAAAATAGAGATTCGAAAAGGTTCTGACTGTGAGGACATAGACCCTTTAAATAAATGTGGGGCACAGTCAGCTGCTTTCTAATGCAATGGGTTCTTTGGGGTTTTTTTCTTAAAAAATGTTTTAGATCCTCCTGTACAAAGTGATTTCATTGGAATGCTGAGATCCATATGTTTTTTGCCCAAGGAAAGACATATCATATCCGTGCCATTTTCCCACAGTAAGGCATGCCTCACAGTTGACAACCACACATTAATTTAAAGGATTTTTCTTCATAGGACAAATATTTTATCCTCTTTTTCACCTAGAGAATTGCCAAATATGGTAATTGCAGGATTTCAAATCTTAGAAGATTTCTGATAGTTTAAATAATGTGGAAAGTTCAAATCTTGATATCCATTATTTGGTTGGTCAGAGTTCTTGAAATTGGTACTCTTGCTGGCAGCAAACCACTGATTGGCTTCAGTCTAGAATTCTGTTTAATTCCATCAGATTTGCTTCTGATTGTAATCTTTACCTGAAATATCTCAAAGCATGTAGTGTTGTTATGCTATGTGAGCTGGATAACAATATACATCTTCCTTATACAGATAGTTAATTAACTAAATAACTGGTGCCTGAAGAAATCTTCCTCTTATTTTATGAATGTCTTCTGCTCAAACATTTCTCTTATAGATGTGCTTCTGTGATCTAATATTCACATATACAGTGTTGATTATGACTGTAGTTAGCTTCTGTTACCCTTCATATTATTTCCAAGGACTTTAGAGTAGGTTCAGGTCACATGTCACTCAGCCCCCTGTTCAGTATCACACTAAAGCACACACCAAAATTTCTGCAGTTTTTGCCATCTTTATTCTTCTGTTAATGAAAAGATTGTAACAACCAAATTCCATTTATTCTTCTTTCTCCTGGTTAGTCTGAACAGAGTAGTAAGCTACTCATTTTTTACTCTGTTGTTCAAACAGTGAGTGTCTGTCAGTACTGTACTTGATGAACCCTGAGCTCAAAGCAGCTAAGCCAGCCCTGTCATGAACAGGGGCCTAGACCAGGTCACCTTCACAGGTGTCTTACAACACATATTATTGTAAGATTGGACCTTAGGGGCAGTTACTGGTCTTGTAGATCTCAGTTTCCTCCAGTTTCTTTAATGCAGGCAGAGGTGGCTTAGTGTGTTAATGCAAATGTCATTTCTATCTTAGCAAAGAAAAACGAGAGAAACAAATGCAGTAGTATGAACTAACAATTTTTCATCCTCCACATGGAAATTCTGTGATTCTTATAGTGAGAAATGCAGTGTTTATTCCACTTGGAAAAGAGTCAAATTGCAAGACTGATCGTTTTGGTCAAAGTTGTTACAGTCTTACCTCCAAGCAGCCATTTGAGGAATGAGACCTGCAATATTCCATCTAAGTTGTCATACAGGTCTCCTGTTTCTGAGTTTCCTTAAAAGGCTGCTCACATTGGAACTCCCAATGGGAGTACCACTGGCATACCCAGGACTCTGCTCTTTTCTTGTTTTACATTAAAATTTCATAAGAAAGCATTGCAGTAACTTCTCCTATGTTAATAGTCAATCAAGATCTTCCATGTGTGAGCCAAGACAAGGTTATTATCCACAATTTTCAGTATTTTTCTCCTTGAGCTGCTTGTTTGCAATAAACATTGAGAGGCTTGAGAGAGAAATGGGCTTACTGTGGTTTTTGTTGTCTTAATTCCATCTCTTGTGTAGTAATAATGGTGTTCCTCTGCATATTCTCCTTGGAAAAAAATTGGTTTCACTGGCCTGTAGTTTTTTCATGGACTTTCCTAGCCTAAAATATTAAATGCAGATGTTGTTTGGGTTTTTTTTTTTTCCAATGAGATTTTTTGTTATTTCTGCTGGTTTCTCTGCCAAAATATGTAGTTCTTATTTCTGTGTCCCTGCCCTGTCTTGGAACCTTTTTTTTTCAGTCAGTGTACATTTTCTCTTTCATTCTGGTGGTTTTTTTAAGGGCATTGCAGCCCATAGCACAGACCATAGTGTCCAGGAAGTTCTACAACCCAAATTTCTATACAAGCCTTCAAAAAAGAGCCTGAAGACTGCTGAAAATTCATGCATGTTGTGATGGCAGTAATTGGAAGGTAGTAAAGAAAAATATTAAGTCTTTTCACAAATAGCTCTGGGGAAGTTTGAGTAGCCCTTGGAGGATGTGTCCCACCAGCCTACTGCTGTAGAAAAAGAGTATTAATAAGAAACAAAAAGCCTGTGATGCTTGCATTCCATGGTTTTGTATAGCTTCCCATTAGGTACTGATCTGCTTCCCCATTCATTATTTTGGTGATTTCAAATATACTCTTCTCCTTTTTAAAAATGTCTTGAGTGGTTTCTGTTGGATATTTGGGTTTGATTGTGTCCCAAGGCTGTTAGCACCTTTATCTAATATTGTTTTGTATTGTAGTTAGCACTCAAATGTTCTAATCACATACAAGGAAAAACCCAAGAAAACCTCTATCAATGCAGAGAGTTTAGCTTTTGTTAACAGCAAGGGTCAAGAGGTAGAAACTACAGAGAAAGCTTCAATGCAGCAAAATTCAGAAAGTGGCAGAAAAATGCTGAAGGTTTCTAATTGTTTTATTAAAAAACTAACACATATTGTACTAAATTGCTGCTGTTTTCAGGGTTCATGGATAAGCATTTCCCATTTCTCTTAGCTCTTCTTCCAACTTTGTTAGGAGAAAGATTCCTCAAACAAACACAGCAGTTCTTTCTCTTTCTTTCTTTCTCTTTCTTTCTTTCTCTCTCTCTCTTTCTTTCTCTTTCTTTCTCTTTCTCTCTCTTTCTCTCTCTTTCTCTCTCTTTCTCTCTCTTTCTTTCTCTTTCCTCTTTCTCTCTCTTTCTCTCTCTCTCTCTTTCTTTCTTTCTTTCATGGTCACACTGCCATCCAAGCACACTCTGCAGACACAGAGGAGCTCTGTGCACAGAGCCCTGCACAATTGCCTCCAACACCAACATCTCCCCAGAAAGAGACCTAAAGTCCCAGGACTGTATTCAGCTGCTCCAGTTCTCCTATTATGGTGAAAATCTCTCTTCACCTATTTTCAATTCTGCAATCTTCTCCTTTTGCATGATTTGAAAAATGCAGGAGCAGCTGCATTTGCCAGAGTTCCATGTGGTATAGTGATTTCCCGTGGTGGAAAAATGTACTCCAAGTAGTAATTACTGTAAGTCAAGTCCATTTAATCTGCACAAGGACTTTTACTGTCTTACACAGTTTGGGAGGATTTGGAAGGCCTGGTCTCCAAAAGTTTGTAGGGTAGCAGTCTTATAGATGTTAAAGGTGTGAGGCATTAGATTGCTGCTTACATGGGATGAGTTTTTGGTATATTAGGCAGGCAGATGTAAAGATGGAATATAGACTCCAGTTTCTCGTTAGGTAAGTCTAACTGAGCAGCAGACATGAATTCTATTAATTTTGATGTACATTCTTCTTGAAACTCTAAGCATTTTTCCCTTTTCTTTGTGGTTTCTGTAGGAGTGCATAACAGTGCAGATGGTACCCTTTTTTCACTATTTTAATTATATTTTTCAGATCTTTCACCTGACACAAAAAAAAGGAAGACTTTAGATTGTCTTCTATTAAAACAGCCACAGTATAGCTTTAAAAATACAGTAAACTGTGACATATTGTGATCCCAGTCTGACATTTCCTTCCTCTCCTTTTCAATGTTCTGTCAACTAGCTAATTCTCTTCATCTCCAAAAGTGGTTGTTTGTTATTTTTGTACTGTGGAAGCCACTGGTATTGTTTTAGGATTGAAATTGGCAGAGGAAAGGATCCTGTGATGCTTGTAAAAACACATACCACAGAACTGTAGAATTGCATGTATTTTAGTTTCAAAAATTTCCTTTTAACATTATTAATAAGAGGCCTAATTGACTGAGCTAAACTTTGGACATTTCTTTATTATTTTCCTTTTCTCCAAATTTCTTTATGTGTTTACATAAGCTGAAATCTCTATCTGTAGATTTTAGTTCTTTATTTAAATTTTACCTTAATTTTCCAAGCTGTGGTTTGGTCATTTGCAGAGAACCTAGTGATCTTTAAACCACAGTTTGAAAAACAGTGCTTGGAAATAACCTTCAGTTCTTATTTTTGTCTTTTTGGAATTAGAGAATTGGTGAGTCCAAGTTCATAGACTAAAGATTTTTGGGAACAGAACTGATTCCTATGAAGAATGTTGCCTGATGCAGCCCAAAGTAGGGCATATCAAATATTGAGGGCAATGTATTTGTTCAAAAATCAGCAAAATACATACAAAGGGACAAAAACAGATTATTATCACCCATGAGATCAAACCATAAACTGCCCATAAGGCAATAGAACATTCCATCTTGATCATCACTATTACAATAATAGCTGTAGATCGGGTGTTCCTCCTGTGAAGGAAGAAGGAAAACTTCTTTGCAGGCTTTTATCTCTAGGTGTGGATTAATTTCTATATTTTAAAAAATGTATCATCTAGCTATTACTTTAAGACCCCCAACATATTAGGAAATCTTTGTTTATGCTTCAGTGATTCTTCAGAAAGAATCTCCGACTCCTTTGCTACAGTTCTCTATATTTTGACATTTCTTACCAGATAAGAATACTTCTTGACCAAAAAAGTTACTGTACCACATGGCCAACGTGAATACTCTAACTACTCAGGTCCTATTTTTAAAAGCATGTCTTTGTTTAAGCAATTTGAAGTTGAGAATGAAGATTTATAAATTTCTTAAATTGATTATTTAGTTAATGTCTCCCTCCTACTGTGGGGTAATATGGGTAGCTCCAAACACTCTTTCAGCACATTTAAATAAATGTCAAGATTTCTCCAAATAGACTTTTTCAGCTCAAAACAAGCCCATGTTTCTCTTAGCAATATCCATGAATTTCTACAATGCATCTGTTCAGCATACCAGTCTATATAAGTATTACCCTCAAAAAGAAAAGAAAACCCTAGAAATAAAGGCAATTGCTTAAGTAAGCAATTTTAAAGTTAAATATTGTCTTAGAAGTGCAGTGGATGGAAAACAGTTGCTTGGTACTGCATGAATACTCCACTGAGATTAATTAGCTCAGGTTTTGCAGAAGCCAAGAAGGAATGAAAGGTAATCCAAAGTTTGGATTGAATTATTCTTCTGGGGAACTGCAAATGGAGTTTACAAATTTCCAACTGTGCAGAGTGTGGTATGGAGGTTTTCTTTCTTTAGAAAATTGCTGTTTGGAAATGATTCCAGCAATACATTACAATGCTATGTTACATTCACAAGCCACCAAAATTATCGTGGATATATGGTCCTTCTTGAGTCAAGACCTGAATGTTTAGTTGCCCACTTTTGGGACTCCCATTTTTTTAAGTGTTTACAGCAAAAGTGCCTCTAATTTGGGAGCCATTTCCCAGGCCTGCAGTCCCTTTGACTCGTGTCCTGTGGCTCCCTGTCACTGATGAAGAGACCCTCTCTGTTAGGAGGGATTCCCCATGCGTGTGCTCAGAGCATGGGAGATGTCCCACTGTACATGGCACTTCCACTGTTCATCAAGCACTGAAAGGTGGGGGAGGCTTAAGAAGAGGAGGCTGGTTTGGACTTTTTTCTTCAGTCATGTTGTTTTCACAGCACTGTGTTTGGTTCCCAACACAGTGATGAAAATGGATCATGAGATAACTACAACACAGGCTGGTGTTGTGCCACATCAGTAAAAACACATACAAAAGAGACTCTACCCAGTGTCTTGTCATTGCTTCATATACTTATTATTAACATATATTCAAGCAGTTGGATCTTTGCCTTGGCTGAGCTCCTGTCCTGGAAGACTTGCCCTGTGTTTTGCTACTGGTCCTGTCTGTCTGTGTGGGTGGGCCTGAGGGGCATTGAATTGGAGGTTTGTGTTCTTAGAAAAGCAAAAAGTACAAATAAATAGCAATGTCCTTTACTCAGTCTCTGCTTATCAGGTTGCCTCAGACTTCATCTGAACTTGCTCCCTTTGCCAGAACTGAAACTGCTGTGTGAGAGGAGACAATCAGTGTTGAATTAAATCAAATATTAATAGTATTTGTGCAAAGAACTATCAAAAGGACTGGTTAATTTTGTGTTCAGTTCAGGTCTTAGTTAGGACAAAAAATGTCTCCATGGTTTTGTGGCAAGAAATTGGGCTTTTTTGCTCTCCAAAAGGGAAGTAGCACCAAAGTGTGTGTTGCTTGCTTGCTCCAGACTATTCAAGAATGCTTAGTTTGCAATATTTTCATCTCTTCTGTTTTATTCCCCAGTTATGAATTCCATGTGAAACCTAGGAACCCCCTTGGTGAAGGTCCAAGTAGCAATGTTGTGGCGTTCAGTACTGAATCAGGTAAGAACTTCCAAAGATCAGACCATCATTTACAGCGCCTTTAGTACCCACGTTTGTGGGATGCATGCAAGGCTCTCTCACTTCGTTTTGTGCATTCAGTCTTGCTCTTTACTGCCTCCTGATTGGCTTTTTACCACCGTGCCTGGAAAGTCAGCCTGGGATCAGAACTGTGTTGTGTGAGGATGTAAGATGGACAGACTGCAAGAGAAAAAAACAGAGGAACATTGTCTGGTATTCATTGCAAAGAACATGACTTCATCCTTAGAGAGGGCTCAGTCATTTAAGATTTATATTCCTGACCTTTTTGCATCTATCCAACTCATTAACAGCTTCTGGATGGGGAACAGTAGGGGTTTTTTGGGCTGGTGTGTTCATAGGTGTTTTTGCGACCTGTTCAATAAGGCTGCTGTAAAACCGTGCTGTTGTTTGGCTGAAATAAGGATTGAGAAAGAGCTGTTGTGAAAAGTCAGTGTCCCAGTAGGTCCCCTTCCACCCTGTTTACTCACCAGTGAAGCTGTTAAAGAGGTGTATACAAACGTGTTTTTGCCACTGGTTAGTTCCCAAGTCAAGTTCTCTCTGACTCAGAGGTGAGAATCAGAGAGCTTTTGCTTTCCCTATTCTTGCTGACTTGTTGACTTTAGGCAAGCAAGATACCATCTTTTGTGCAGAAGTGTTTATTGCTTGGTAGTACTGAAAGACCACATAAAACACAAAATGGATTTAGCCTTTTTAAAAGGACTTTCTCAATCTGTGTTTTGAGCCAGGTGTAATAATTTAATAGTCCTCAACTAGTGCTGTCACTGATGGATGAGAGTTTTGGCTGAGCAAAGGATTACTCAGGGAAGAGTGCAGACTATGCCACACATATTTAAAAACTCTGAATACACTCTTTGTAATGCTAGATTGTTAAAAGTGAAAAAAATGTTTGTGCCAAGTGCAGTTTTCATGAATGACAAGGCTTATGTTCTGTCTCCTATTTAGTTTGGACAAATTAAGCATCCAGTTTTGTTTTTTCTTAATTGCACACATCCATTTCTCACATTTGGGCTTTCAAAGCCAAGTTTTTTGTGGCAAGTATTACAGACGAGCCCTTTTTATAATTTAGGTTTTGAAATTGAAATTTTAATAAGACGCAGAACAATTGGGTGTTGCTGGTTACAGGTTTAAACTCTTGTTTTTACTAGAACTCTGCTTGGCTGGTTTTGTCCCATAAGTGAAATTATGAAAAGCTCATTGATCCTGAAGTTTCACACAAGAAATATATTTCTTCTAATTTAATTTAATACAAAAGTTAACTTTGCTTCCAAAACTCTTTCTGTTTCACAAATTACAGCTTACGTCAGCTGTAAAAAATCACTTACCAATGCTTTTCCATAGAATTATTGGAAACGTTCATTTTACAGTGTCTGATTGAATGTTTGTTTTCTTCCCCCAGCGGACCCAAGAGTGAGTGAGCCAATTTCAAGTAAGTGTTTTATATATAAATCTGATCAGCATTTTTTTCAGATATGAGATAGCAGAATTTTATGAGGAGGGTGGCTCTGCTGCACCAGCTGGATGAGTTACAGAATCAAACAGCATTCACACACAATTTCACTCCTTCCACCCATGCCCCTGCTAAGGAATTCATGCGAGGCTGTTTGTTTACCTGAGCATAAGGCAATCAACGTGATGTGGAGCTCCCATGGCAGCTGGGATGGCTTCAAACCAATGTACACAAATGAGCCAAGGACAGCCTCATATTTTCTCAACCTTGTCATTAAAGCAAAGAAAGCTCTGCAAAATGAATAAGCTACTCCACACTTTTTAAGTGAGTTAACAGAGCACAACTCAGAGGATTCTGTTTATCTGTCTTTGTGTTTTAGGAAAATTTTCTGCTTCAGAAAGCTTGATCTAGCTCTGCTTTAGGCCACTTACAAGACTCTTCCTGTCCTTGGTGGAAGGTGGACTGAGCTTTTGAAGAAGAGCTGAGATCATTCAAGCAAATTGGGCTGCTTTTTGTATTTGTAATAGTCATCACTTTCACTTTGACAAACACTGTGGCACCATTTTTCTCCACATAATTAATGGCACTTCATTTTTATATGTATTTTTGTTAGATCACAGTTTGCTGCAAGTTGATTATCTTGGCTTGAACGCACTGAAGAATGGTGAATGTATCACACACTTCATAAATGAGAGTATTTCCAATACAAACATTGTCCCCTAACAAGGTCCTAGAATGAACCTATTCCAAACCTGCACCAGAGGACAGCAGGAGGAGTTCACAGCACCAATTGTATCTGCATACTTTGGTGCTTCTCTGAAATATTTCTCATGTTCAAAATGCAGGTGTCATGGTACATTCTGCTTCATCAAGGTTTCTAATTCTAGTTATTCAAATGCATTTGTTGTGTGTAATTTTGTATGCAGCATCATGCTTCAGCCTCTTTTTTCCTCTCCTGCAGTGGGGAAAGATGCTATCTGGACTGAAATCCCATTCAATTCAGACACATACTCAGAATGCAAAGGCAAACAATATGTAAAGAGGACTTGGTACAAGAAGTTTGTAGGTGTGCAGCTATGCAATTCTTTGAGATACAAGATATACCTCAGTGATTCACTTACAGGTAAGAAACATTCAAATCAGTGCTGTCCATATTATATATCCCTGAAAGATATTATGGTTTCCAAAATAAGAGGTTTAACAAGATGAGCTCTGCTGAAGTGTGATCAGATTTGTTTAATTTAGTCCATGGATTAAGCATAAACATTAATCAGCTTGGGCTCAGTAACCATTGATATGTTTGATACAGAATTTTCAGACTCCAAAGGAACCTCTCTGTGGTGATCATCTGATTTGAAGTACCTATTCATATACTGGGGATCATACAGAAAACTGATAAAGATCAGAGTGAATAGCATATATTGTAAAACAGCCAAATTGGTGTTGAAAGAGTAGCCTGGAATAATTATTAATTAGAGGATCAGAACCTCATTTTATACCAGGATTACACCTGTCATTCCCACTCCTTTCAGTAAATATCTGGTTACTTCATTACTGGGAGCCTTATAAATACATGACTAACTCTAGTCCATAGGTTTTACTCACCTGCTTTGACATTTTTGTTTTGTTTTCACGTTCCCCATTTTTGCTTATGACCTTTTTCCCTCACCTTTTTTTTTCCTCATATCATATTTTATTACTAAGGGAAGCTTCCTGGCTGTACATTCTCAAGTTTTGTTTGGTGTTTTAAGGCCAGTTGAGTGTGATGTGTTTAAGACCTGAATCAGGTGACACATGCTGAGGAAACAGTCTATGAGAAGTGTTTTTCAGTTAGTTGATAGGAGATCTTTGTGTCTCATGCAGCTTGTGCAAGCTATATCTGCTACATTAAGAAATATGTTTACTTCTTATAACGCATCCCAGGCTCCTGGCTCTCTTCTGTGTGAAGTCTCTTATCACAGACAGCTCTGTGACAATGGCATTAGCATGGCATCTGAGCACAAAGATGTGTGGGAAATGCCTTTTGAGTGCAAGTCAGGAAAGTGTGTTCAACAGATCGCATTGAAGTAGCTAGGAGGGGCGGTGGCTGGAAGAATCCACTTTCATAACCTAAAGCTGCCCCATCTCTGAGCTCAGCACCTCACAGGAGCAGGGCTCTGGGCTCTGTGGAAAGAATATGGAAGGAAAAGAGCAGGGATGTGTGGGGCAGCCCATGTTGCCATAATTTTAATCTTCGTTGCCTTGCATCCGGCACCATTCTCTGATGAGCAGAAAAGGAAGGAAAGCCTTGTCATTAATAGTAAGTACAATACTCCGTAAATAATATCTTAGTAATTATGTGAATAAAAGAGAATGTTTGGAACAGATGTATCACTCATGCAACTGTTGCTGTACTAACCAGCTGCGATCAAATGACAAGCATTGGCAATGAGGCATGATGTGTCCCAAAACCAGCCAGCAGAGGAAATAGCAGTGCTAATCTAGCAGGACTAGACTTTAGCCCTAAATCAAGTGAATTAACACTGCAATGAAAGCAACTCCAATCTGAAAAGTTTAATATCAGGAGCCCATTTTCCTATTTTCATTAGATTGTTTTTGTTCTTGCTGGAAGGGTGGTGGTTTTACCTCGCTGGAAAAAGATGAGGTAGACACACTGTATTTATTGTACTTGCTAAGCCTGGTTCTTGCACTTGAATTGTTACAACCAGTGCTGACCAGTTGTCACAATATTTAAAAGAAGTGAAATATTTATGTGGAAGGAAAGCTGCTTTTGCCCCGTTTGCTAGGTGAGGCCTCTGTGTGCGAGTGAGAAGTTTCCCCTTTTGAAGCCAAGCTCTGTTCTGATGTGTTTCACGGTCACCTCGCCTCGCCGTGCCCCCGAGGCCAGCGGAAGTGTCCCTGCAAGCACCAGCCAGCTGGACCGTGCGTGCCGGCAGTGCAGGGCTGCACTGAGCTCTGAATTCCACTGAAAAATCTTCCAAAGCTTTGTTCTTGAAGCAGTGTAATTGCCTCAAAACTTGGGTGCATTGTCCAAATGCCGTTGTATAAGGCAGGCAGCAACTGTATCTTTGCATGCTGTTTTTTAGCACGAATTTATTCTTCTAGTGCTGTGGAATTTATAATGCATAAAACAAAGTTGGTATGTAAGATTGTAAGGCCACCCACAAGGGAACACTGGGGAAAAAAACTGACTTTGTGCTAGAATTGTATCCCCAAAAGAGAAAGCCAGTTATTCGTTAACTGAAAGGTTTTAAGTGTGTTCTTTTATTATGGAAATAATTGGGTAGTAAGAATGTAACAGTCACTGAGAATGCTGCTAATTTATGAAGACCAATTGTTTGAGTTATGCATAGGTTAAGCTGTGGGCCAGAAGAATATGTGTGTATCTTCAAGTTACTGTTCTGGTGTTAGCCATTAAAATATCTGGCTTATTCTCTCTCTTATGGAGAAAAACTGATCTCCGTTACACATGCCGGGACTGTTCCATAAACCAGCATCTACTGCTGACCTCATTTAACAATCCTCCAGAGCAGTCACTGTAGGCATTCCAGAAAAGCAGGCCACCTAAAAATAAGTATTTATTGAGGGAAGGAAAAAAATAAATTCTATGTGTGACCTTCAACAGCTGTGAAAAAAAAAAAAGGCTTTTTTGGGCAGCCTGAATGTTCTTAGTTTCAGAGCAAAAATTTGCTGAGAGGAACTCCCTCTGACCAGTTCTACGGAAAAAAACATGTTTGCAGCCAAAGCTAGATAGCAATAAATAATTTTGTAAAGCTAGAGAAGAACCACATGCACAGAGGCCATCAACTGGAGGTGAGAAATTTTGGCAAAGTATTGTTCAGATCACAAAAACGTTGGAGTTTTAAAATAAATTAATAAAAGAGGCTGCTCTTTTATTAATTGCTCTTTGGGAGCAGTATTATAACCCACCCCACCGGCACGGATTCAAGGCTCCAGGACACCCAGTATCTAATGAGTAACTGGACTTTCTGCCTAGCTCATACCTGCATCCTCAGCCTTTTTCTAAGTGTTCTTGCCTTTCAACATCTCAGCCAAAGGTTGAACATATTGAGAACGAAGTGCTGTGAAGGATGATTAGAAAGAATGGTAAGTTTATCTACAAAGGTTTCCATCCCAGGTTTGGGAAGAGAAAGTAGCGTGCTCTCCTCCATCTTCTGAACTGAATTTTACTAATGTCTTGCAAATCAAATCAGCAAGTAAAACCATCTGTCAAAGCTCCTTCACTGTGCCTGTTAACAGGATAAGCACAGCCTGTAACATCAGCACATGCTACATAGGACACTTGAGACCTTGATTTCCACTCAGTTGCAGTCAAGTGTCCTGTTAAGCAATCCTGCAAGCAAATACATGGGCACACTCGATGCTCTGGATAAGTACTTAGTATCCGAGGTCATCTATATGTTAAGGGCTATCACTTGCACATACATGTTGTAAAAATATGATGATTTATAAAACAGGCCTTGGCTACGTTAGGAGGTGGTCTATAAAAACATCTCTGAAGGTACTGGGGGCTTCCTGACAGGGAACCAGACCTGCCTTCCATTCAAATCACTACCAAAACTTGCTTTTTGATGATGTTCTTGGTAGTAACAGAATTTTCCTTACTGTATGAAATGTAAGGAGGGGGAAAAATTATGTCCAGGCATAGATTTTGGCCAGGAGTGGGGCACTTTTGCCTTAGCCATGAGCACTTGGAGCCTGCATGTCATGTTCAAATTACAGCTACAGGTCCTGAGAGGAAAAGAATCATAGTGTTCACCTTGGCTTCTCCACAGAGGAAAGAGCATAGCCCATTGCCTCCAGTGGTTTTTGGAAATAGCCTTCACTGACTCTGCTGCTTCTTTGCTTTCAGGAAAATTTTATAACATAGGAGACCAGAGGGGCCATGGAGAAGATCACTGCCAGTTTGTAGACTCATTCTTAGATGGAAGGACAGGACAGCAAGAAGATCTACCAGTCAAAGATGGTAATTCCCATTCCTGTCTCTGTAGCAAACTTTGGCAATTCCTTTGTTTCTATTTCCTGTGGGAAATGGGATTCAATGCCCACTGCTGGGGTGGGTGATGAAAGGAGCTGCCAGCTTTGCAGCTGGCAACTTCCAGAAGAGGGTCAAGAAGTTCTTTGACAGTGAATGATGACTTATTAAGACAGTTATGACTTGGATTCTGTTAGGTAGCAAACAGCCTCTCTCCTGTTTAAAACAGCCCAACAAATTATTCACAGTTGGTATTAGATATTTAAACCCAACCACAAATTTGAGTTTGCAGAGAGGCATTAAGTGGTGTGTTCAAACTAGCAAGGTTGATTTCAAGCACAGTACATAATCAGTTGGGCATTAAATACCTTGTTTGGTACTAATGAGAAACTGAAAATTTATGGCCGGAAAATATAATTCATGCTGCAGTAATTCTGTGTGTACTGATTGCAAAAGGGTGCCCAAAATTCCAGTCTGGTCTAAGTGGACATGGGACTGGATGAGCTAAACACAGCCGTGACCAGCCTGGCTATTTTTCACTCGTTGCTGAGACTGAGGTATAAGAAATTTGTACTTCTGTCAGCTGAACTCCTGCCATGCTGCTGGCAGCAGTGCCAGGGTGAGGTGTTCTGTTCTTTGTGGGGTAAGAACTCAGGCTGTACTGGTACGTGCACACGTGCTGGGCGTGTCATGGAACATTTTACTGAGAAAAACAGCAAAACAGTTTTCAGTACAATATCAGCGTGTTGACCAAACCTTCCTGTGCTTCATTTACAAAACACCCCCCATGAGTCCAGATACGAATCGAGGTAGGTGTGGGAGATGAGTGTGAAGTTTCTAAGTCTTTCACAAGTTTTTCCAAAAAACAAAGTAATTGAATGATCTGAAGGGTGTTTGTTTATGTGTTTTGTGAGTTTCTTCTAAAAAGGTTTTTGCTTTTCCCTTCCCAGGCAGTGCTGCCCATTTGAAAAGATATTTTGCATAAGAGATGGTCAGAATCAAATTTGCATTGCCAGGACAGCAAACTTCTCAGTTGTACCAGATTCACACTTTAAAAAATATTTGAATATTTAAAAAAACTTTTACCTAACAACCTTGCTACCTCAGTTGAAAAGACACTTATAACCAATTTGATTTTGGCAACTGGATTTGAGTGAACTTATAAGCTACAGTCATTTTTAGGCCAAAATAAACAGCAAATCAAGCAAACAAAAGACTTCACCTTTTCAGTAGCTTGTATTTCTAGCAAATGAACTGAACAGAGGAAAGAACAGAACAACAGATCAATTGTTCTAGCTGCAGCAGGTTGACTTCTGAATTAACTACCCATATTTGACCTGATGTGCTATGAGAGAATCACGGCTGATGCTGTCTCTCAGCTGCAGAACAGTATTTTTTTTGAGTGAGTGTGTGTGTGCCCACGTGCCTGCTCCAGCCACACATACGTTCCTTATGGTCAGGTTGGATGGAGCCCCAATTCCTCACTTTAATTTGTAACCTAATGTTAATTGTTCGAATGGAAGCAAGTGTGTTGTCAAAGGCAACAGAGTGAAAGCAGGAAGATGATTTGGATGGGGAGATGCTGTGAACTTTCCCCAGTGGCTGGGTTTTATTGAGGTTCACTGCAGTGACATTCACTGTAGTGTAGGGGCAGCAAACAGCTCTGCTTGTGGCAGGTGGGTTAACAGCTTGGTGACTATTTCAGCCACTCACTGAATTGTTAGTTACAGACTTCTCAGGGAACCAAAGCACAGTACTGTCCTGAGAGCTTCATGCAAACAAAACTCTGTTCTCTGTTCCAGGGTTTTTCAGGGCAGTTCGTCAGGAACCTGTCAAATTTGGGAAAATAGGCGGGGAGACTCAGATTAACTACGTGCGCTGGTATGAGTGTGGCACATCGATACCTGGCAAGTGGTAGATGCCACGTGAAGAGGGTGCGAAGGCCCGACTGCCCAGCGCAGGCTGCAGGAAGGCAACGCTTACGGTGCGCCCGGCACTGCGGTGTTGGCCGACGTGCGAGGCTTATACCAGTCTAATGCCAATACTGCGTTAATTGTGTAATAGTGTAGGCTGCTTACTGTAGTTATCCAGTGTTACAGATTTGTTTTTAGAATTTAAAAAAAACACAGGCTAGGGACATGTTGTAGGATAATGTATAGGGAAGCTGGCTCCCTATTCTTGAGGTATGGTTTATATGGTATTTTAAAAGATACAGTGTGTATATTATTTATCACAATGTTGTAATAAATGTTTAAGGCACAGATATGCCAGAGTTGGTCATGGAATGCAATGTGCGTTAGTTTTAAATATTCACTGGTCCTGTAATGCAAGTGCCATAAGCTACCCATCCTAATCCATCTGTAACATCTCCCAGTCATAAATTATAGAAAAGATCCTATAATTTTTAATATCCTGCAGCCAGTAAACTTGAAGCACTTTTCTCCTTACACGTACAGTTTATGCTCCTGCCAAAGTGCCGAGGTGGGTTGCTGTATGTGCAGCTTTAAATGATCAAGTTCAGTGGGGTTTTCTTCCATGTTTGTTTTCAAATGTTTCAGCCCCAGCCAAAGCCATGTTCAGCCTGTCACTATGGAGTCAGAGCTGCTGCCCGTGAGCCTGGCAGTGGCTAGCAGGGAGGGGTGGTGTTCTCTAATTGAAGTGGACAGGTACATATGTACATGGAATGAAAAAACAAAGCTGGCCTCCACACCTGGGGTTTTTCAGGAAAATGTAGTTTTTAGAGCCTGACACTTACTGGTTCAAAAGCCAAACTTATGTACTGTGCAAGGGGACTTGGAAAGACAAATGAAAGAGGAAAAAGAATAAACTGGTTATAACAGCATGATCAGGTTTATTTTATTTAAAAAGAAAAATTCTGGTTTAAAACAGTTTTCACTGGGGACAAAGGGGAAATACTGATAACTGAACTTTAAAACTGCTTTACAGTTATTTTGATTAAAACCTCTCCCAAAGCTACTTGTTGTACTGCTTGAACATTTATGAACTAAATAAAGAGATGTAGGTTTTTTTTAAAGGTGTTATTCATTACCTTACTAATGTATTGAAGAAATATGAACATGAACTACCAGATCTATATAGTAGTCATTTACAGAAAATACCTTATAAAGTACATTGCAGGTACACTGTACTCCTAATAAAATATTTTTTAATCAAGTGTTTTTTTCAAGTGTTTTACATGAAAACAAGGCTTAGTTTTTGTGGTAAATGCTATTATTCAGAACAAACTGCTTGCTGGAACCACGCCCCTGTTAAATGGTGTGATGAACACTGGGTATGTTAGGTCCAAGAGCAGAAATGGGAGGAGTACCTTACTGAGTAGCTGTGGGCACAGCACGATTTAAGGATGCTGAAGGTAGGAATATTTTCCCTCAACTTCCTCATTTGTATTTAGGAGAGCTCAAGCAGCTTGCTCCAGCTCGTTTTTTTTATTCCCCACTTAGTTTTACATATTCCTAGAATCTGCAAAATGGAAAATATTAACTGGGAGAATGTTTTGCCCTCTGCTGTAATATGGTCTATTGACTTCATTACAGCCCTCGATCTGCTTTTTCTTGGCTCAAAATTGAGCCACTAGGATTGCACTCCCAAGTTCTTCGGGGTGGCAAAGAACCTGTGGAAAGCTGGGGGTTTTTTAAGAGTTCTTTTTTAAAGACACACATTTGGTTTAAATTTTCAAGTAATAAATTCTCTCCCACACCTTCTTAAAACAAAATTGATAAGAGGCTTTAAGCTTTTATGGATTAGTTTCTAACCATTTGGTAAAAGAGTCACTTGACAATTAATGACGGCAGCACAAAACCACCCCCTGCTGTGAAACCTCTGTGAAAGCCATCTGCAGTCCCAGCACCTCTCCATTTGCACACCCAGAAATCTGCCTCTCCTCCTACAAACCCCAGCACCGCTGCTCTTCACCACAAAGTCTTTGCACCCAGCATGCACACTGGTCTTAGCACAGTTGTCTTGTTCAGTATTACCTAACTTCTAAAATCAAGATCAGGCATTTAATAGATTCAGGGTTTTTATTAGTTTTTTCATGTGAACATTACAATTTATAATACATCATATCTAGTTTGACCTCCAGAATGAATCTAATTTAGTACATCATGGTATTAGTAAAAACAAGCCTGATAAGTGGGCTAAACTTCCAACTAGTATCTTCATATCCTTCAGACAAGGCAAGCTAGAATGTCAATCACTTTACAGACATTTAAGTAGTGTTTTCCAAAAACCACCCAGCCCCAAATTAAACTAGGAAGCGAATACAATTTAAAGCAGGAAAGATTTGGTCATTTCCCTCCCCTCAGCAAAATTTAATCAACAGCTATAGTTTTGCCTCATTACAGTTTTGGAATCTCAATTAAAAGTTCTGGAGTCTGTCGGGATGGAATCGCACGTGTCAGTCGCTGTCTTCAGGGGCAGCTCCTTAGCGGTAGCCGGGCCCGGGCTGGGTGTAGCCCTGCGGCCCGAAAGGGGGACGGCTGCGGGCGTAGGGGTTGGGCCCGCTGGGCGGGGGGGTCATGGTGCTGCCGGGCGGGGGGGTGAAGCCGGGCCGCGGCTGGAAAGTGCCCGGCGCCGCCTGGGAACCGCTGTAGGCGGCGGGCTGGGAGGCCTGCGTGGTGTAGGGCTGCGGGGGGAAGCTGCCCGCCGGGTACTGCGGAGGCTGCTGCGCCGGCAGCTGCTGTGCCTGCCCCGGGAAGGCGGCGGCCGGGGCCGGGGGAGCCGCCTGGCTGTAGGCCGGGAACTGCTGGGCTTGCTGCGACGGGGGCTGCTGCTGGCTGTAGCCTGCTGGAAAGGCAGAGAGCAAGATGGGTGAGAGACAGTAAGGAACCGTGGGTGCTTGCAGAAAGACCTTTTGTTCCTAATGTTCACAGCGACAAACGCAAAACGATGTAGGAAGCACAGAAAAGGCAAACCAAGCATGAATTGCGAGTTTTCCTGCCTTTCACATAAGCGCACGGCCGGGATTTTGGTGCACACCGTGGCAGCACAGCACACTGACAACAGTTACTATAAAACAGTTTTCCTGTGACTGACAAGAAATAAAGAAAAAAAAAAAGGCAAGTAGTCTTTTTCTTAATATCAGACAAAAAAATAAAGTCTTCATTGGCAAATGAGGCAAAATTCAATCCTTTTCCCAAATAAAACCTCCAAATTAAACTGTCTTGACAATACTCTCAGGGTTTTATATTAAAAAATCATTGGTGAAATCATAGGTGTTTTCAGTTCTTTAGCGTTAAATATGAAAAGGTTATGTAGAACAGAACACTTTAGCACAAAACTTCCATTTACACATGTCCCAAATTTGATTTTTCTGTATAACACTAGCTTCCAAAGGGAATTTCTCTTCTCAGAAATTTTAAAATGGAACAAAGTCCTTTCATGAAGAAATAGCTACTTTTATCCATCATGAAACACACCTGCAGCTACTTGCAATGAAACCTCTCCAGTGACTGGAATCCTGTCAGCATTAAACACCAGACACACAAATTATTAAAAGTGCACAGCCCTAAATGGAAAGAGTAAGGGTAAGAATGCACTGCAGTAAACTCACCTTGAAACTGGGATCAAAATTTACTCATGAGACAAACCTCTGAGGGTCCATTTTTACACCCATGTATAAATAGCCACTGTTGCCTAGTAGATCTACAAGAATGGGAAGGTATCCTGCTCTTGGGGGGAGACATGGGTTTGAAAGGAGACAATACTCATGAGAACTAAAGCAACACAAACAAAGAGATCCTATGACTCAACATATCCAAAGGCTGCTGTCAATAGGTCCTCAAAGCAAACTCTGTTTCTGAAGATTAATTGTGAACTAAGTTATGACAAACAGAGGTGCCCCAGTAAGTTTTTGATGGCATTTCATTCATACTTGACAATGATGTTGGAAGGCAAAACTCACATTGCACTACAGCTTTCACAGGAAAATCAGTAATATAATGGATTGGACGATGGTAGGATATGTCTAGAAAGCAGATTGGAACTCCTTTGTTTCCCCACTCAGTTTTTAAGCCTAGAGTGTCAGACAGACCCTTCTACTCCCAACAGGCTTGCTACTTCTGAAATTATACCTCAGTACATCTGTCTCTGTATTCTAATTACAAATGTTGGGGGGAGAAATCTGCAGAGAACAAGATACCATTTAGACACTCAAACCAACGAGCTCTCACACACTGCACAGGAACAAGGTCTGAGGCACAAACCTTTAGTCCAAGTATTCTCTAGGGTTCTTAACCAAGCTAAGCAGGGAATTTCTTCATGAGCTCTGCAAATCTTCTCATCTATATAAAAAGTGATGCACTCCCACTGTGCACCAAGAAAAGGTCACACTGGCTCTGAGTCACTTAATGGGAGTCTTTTGTTTAGTTTAGGGAGGATTTTTTAAAACAAGGAATGATAAATGCTTTGTATCATTTTCTAAAATTATTAAGCAAAATGCAATTTGTTACAGAATCTACTCTTACAGGTTCATCACTAAGCCTTATCTGGATTATCATTCCTAGCATATAATGCTATGGAATGCATATACTATGCATTCCTGGATGCCAGCTGCTCCCAAAGGAACTGAAAGTTCTGAGGTCAGGTTTATTTTGGGTATACACCAAAGCCAGCTTTTCGTATTTCACTGCACATAAACCTCTAGATGCACTAAAATATTCTTCTGCTGGAAGTCTATTGGCATCTTTACTTAAGCTATCAGCAAAATCAAAAACTAAAAAAGAAAAACTATCACTTGAAAGTTTCTCTGGGATTTACAGTATGTCTATTAGCCAAGGATTTACTGAATGACAACTACAGTGTTTACACCAGTAAATTTTGGACATGGAGATCATTCTAGACGCGAGAAATAGGGGCCATCTTTAGACACCTTCGATATTTAAGGAAGCTAAATTGGGATGTTTAGTCACTTACTTGCTAGAATCCCACGACTGCAGAGTATGATCCTGAAGGCTGCTCACCCTTCAGGTGATTCATTTTGCCTGCCTTTCTAACAAGGCATTCTGCTGATTAGTAATGAGGTCTGCCTTTGGTCACAATCAAGTAGGACTGAACTCTGACTACACATTAACAACATAAACAGCTACAGCGCTTTCTTCCTGGCAATTTCTGAATTGTGCCAGTTCCCATAAGGAACACAGGCATCTGGGCAGCTCAGCACCCTGACCTGCCCCACAGGGTCAGGAACTGAAGCTTGACAGGACTGGGCACTGCAGGAAAGGTCCTGCAGCTGAGCTGCTGTGGCAGAGCTGCTTACCTGGGTACTGCACGCCGTACTGCTGCTGGGGCTGAGCCTGCGGCTGCTGAGCAGGGTAACCAGGCTGCTGGTACTGCTGATACATTTGACCTAGGGATTAAAAATGCATTTTGTTGAAGCCCAGTACCCTGGTGCATTACACCCTGACAGTTCAACATCACAGAAACAAACCCAGTAACATCAAAGCAGAGATTTTAGTTTCTGAAACATGCTGTTCTGACTAAATGAAGTTTATCTAAAGAGTTAGGTGAGGCATACTATTGCACATTTTCAGAGGCTGCCAGAATCTATGCACCTTAGCACTACTCTGGTGGGTAACAGACCAGGAATCTTTAAACATCTTCATAACTGCTCCAGAACTTACACTGTATATTAAAGTACTTCAAAAGTTAAACATGTCCTCAGATTGTCTGTTTAGATTAGCTTTTTAAGACCATTTCTGCAACCAAGTACTGTAAGCAAGTGGTACATTATTCATGCTGACCACATTTTCCAGATAAGACATCCATCTCTTAGGATCGCCAAGTTTTCTTAAGAGACTCAGCAGTATACACCCAAAGCAAAAATAAAACCATATATTCTTAAGCTTGGTAGTCCAAGTCAATGCTTATTTTTCCTACATTCACTGTTTTCAATTTCTTGGCCAGAAGAGGCAGAATATTTGTTTACACAACCTATGGGTCCTCTTGAGGCTTTATGCTTCTGCTGTTTTTCAGTCTAGAAAGTAACAGTCAAAGAACAAAATCAATTATCTGCCAAAACTAAAGCTTAGCTGAACTGAAGCAGACATGGAAACTTTACTATTATGAAGTGTTACTGTACTATTATTCATTCTGCAAAGATCAGCAGACTGTATAAATAGACTGTAAACTCTATGTTCGGAGCTGCACATAGACAAAAGCAACTCGACTCTGCTCCAAGTTCCCCCAGACAGACCCCTGTCCACACTGATTTAAAGTAACTCCTTATTTCTTCTTTTATCTGTATTATTTGCAGCTGAAAGTAACAGTATTTTATATTCACAGTAAGGGGTTTAGAATACTTTATACTGATGCAGTCACTTAAAATATTATTTGGTGCGCAATTATTGTGGGATGATGAGAGTGCAAAACACAAGGCTTGAAGAGAATTTAAGCCTGTTAGCTTGATAATTAAGAATTAGAAACTCAGAAAGTACTCTTTCTGAAGCTCATTTAACATGGGGAAGTTCTGGGAGAATAACCAGCAGGCTGCTTATCTTGGGATAGCATCTTGGGATCTTCACTACAGGCTAACAGAGAGACCACACTGGCACCTGCTGGAAATCCCAGGTAAAGGGATAGCAAAGAAACAGCATGGAGTTTTACCAAGGTTTCTGAGAAGACTTGCTGTCTTCTCCAGGGCTGAGGTGTTAGTGAGGAACAGAGAGTTGTTCCAGTACCATTTAAGAAAATATTCTTAATTTACAGCCATGAATACAGGCAGGGATACTCCGGGTCCTCAGACACAGAGTTTTCTTTCCCTGGATTTTTATTCTGAAAACTAGATGAGCTACAGCATTGATGTCTGGTTTTGTACTTAGCAGTACTTACTGCAGTTAAGGGTCTGCCAGCATTTACCATTATTCCCGTGCACTGAAAAAGACTTTCAGTGTGATTCAGAATATAGACCATTTACATATATTCACACAACATTCTTTTCCCTAGAAGATCATGAAGTGCTTATGGAACTGAGATTTCACATGTATTTCAGCAAAAACTAAAAAAGCATCCACATCTGTATATAATTGCTTCTTGTGTGTGTTCAGGACTGAATTTAGTGATAGAAAAGCACAGGCCACAAGACACAGCACTGTACTAGAACATCTTTGCTGGATTGATTTAATTCAAATTAGTGAATGCTGAAAACTCCTCAAGGGTGGCAGCCCTTCAGTAGTATCAGCACACAGAAGTGAGGTGACTTGATAGTCACACGTAACAACCTAATAGCAAATCATAATCATCACAGCATTTACTGGCAGAGAAAGCCATTAATAAATAAACTGACACACCAGAATGACTGACACATGATTGGCATCACCAGTTTACTTATATCTTCAAAATATTGGGAAAGCATGGGGGAAGCAGAGCTAGGGGGAGTTTTGGGTTTTTTATGAAGTGAACTAATAATTTCAAACTAGTTTCAAAACTAGTTTCTAACAGAACCTGCTGTTCACCAGCAGAGCCATTTATGTGAGTCCATCCTGTTGAAAACCTAACAAACAAAACCTATCCAAAGTTCTAGCTGGGTTATGGCTCTGTGGGGACAGCACAAGCCCCCAGACTACCACTGGACTGAGGTGCTATCAGACCTCAGTAAAATATAGAAAACTACTCCATGTTTCAAAGAAAAAGTCTTTGAACACTTTGGAATAAAACTGATAATCGCAGCTTTGGTGAGAGACTGCTGTTTACCACATACATACCAGGCAGAGCATAAGCAATGTATTTCTAATTTCTAATGAACAAGGACAAAAGTTACTTCTGATCTCTTCCCAAAGACTGAACCACAGAGTGAAGAAAATATAATCAATACTTTAATGATTGCAGTAGCAATACTAAAAACTACATAAAACTACAGATGAAACCCTGCATAATTAGTACTGCTGCACTGTACTTTCCTTGACCCAAGTTTAGAAAAATCACTACATCTACTCTGATACATGAGCCTAGATAACATCTCCCCAAGTAAGATGAGTTTTACTGAAACAAATACTTTTCCCCTTCCCTGGTGTTAGGAGCCATACAGGATTCCAAGCTAGCATTGCTAGTGCTTTTAAATGTTTCATTTCTTTGTTTCAGTTCCAGTTTAACAGCAACACTTCAAACTTCTTACCTTACTGTATTAAACTAAAGTAAAAAAATTAAACTCATAAAATGCAAGTTCAGTAGCTGAGAATATGGTTTCTGAACATTAAGTTTTCTGGCTGCCAACAGAAGAACCTGGATCCCTTTTTTGCAAAAGTAACTTTTATACATAAACACCAAACTGTTCTATCTTTAAGCTACAAAGATGTCTTTTGCTATGTTATAACACTTGACTAATAAGCAAGAAAAGCCTGAATGCAGCAAAGGAAGCATTTCATAAGCTCCACTTCAACCAACAGTATTCATACCTCCTTAAATATTATACATCAGTACCAGCTGTTCAAATGCTGTGCTCGACCAAAATATTACTTATTCCCTTCAGGCAAAACAATCCAAATGACTATGGATACTGTGATCACCATCTCACACTTGTCTGAGCATTACATCAGTAAAGTAAGCATCAGGGGCTCTCACTTGTGCCTACACCAGCACAGAAACAATTTTATATTATTCTTCATATGGAGGAAGAAGTAACAAAGCAGGTTATTTCACAGACAGTTTAAACCAGAAGTGTGAAGGCCTGAAGGCTCAGCGCACTTAGAAAATAAAACCAGAAGAAATGATGCCCAAATGTAGGAAACCTCAGAACAGGTAAATTTTGAGAAGTTAAATAACATTTTTAAGGGCATAGTGCAAACAAATCTGAATACCAGAGTTAAGACCTTATCTTTAAAGGAGAGCTAGCTGAGCTCTCAGGAGTTATAAGGAACTACCATGCATTTAAGATGGTTACAGGGTTTAACTTGACTAGCACAGAGCCATACACAAAAAGGAAGCAATGAAATACTAGCTCCAGTCTGTTAGATAGAAATGGTGAGTAAACAACAGTTTCAATATATAGTAGACAAGTCCACAAACTGTTAGCTGAGTGAAAGCTCGACACAACACACAGTGTATGACATGAGCACAGATGCAAGCAGAAAACAGTACCATGAAAATTCTCTCGTGTTACACCACCCGCCCTTTCAAACAGAGCCACTGCTCCACCTGCTGTTCCTAAATGGACCAGCACAGGCAGCGAGGACAAAAGCTGTTCTGCCTAGGGGCACACATAGATTTGCAGTTTGGTATCCACTTCGGGTCTGCTAATTCAAGGCAGAATCAGACACCATCCTTAACATCCTGGACAGTAGAAAAGCACTCTGCTTACCTTCCACCTGTCCCGTCTGTGGCTGTGTGCTGGGGTAGGGTGGCTGCTGTGCCTGAACCCCAGGGGGGTGGGCTGCAGAAGAGGAGGAAGCGATGCTGTCCGGCGTTCCTGATCGCTCCTCTGCAGGGGCACTGGGTGGTCCTAGAGGAGCAAGAACAAAATACAGTATGTGAAATGAACACTGAGTTGGAATTAAAAAATTCTAATACAAAATCCCTCCCTTTCAATATTTTTAACAGTTTTTCCACTTCAGATTTACATGTGTGTCATACCCAAGCTAAAACTAAGTGTATATTTGCACACCTAAATTTCCGTTTGA
>VXBC01002740.1:22647-83390 GCA_013399945.1 Ploceus nigricollis | reverse complement strand
TTCATTCTTCTGAGGAACCTGACTCATTTGTGAAATAAATGACAGCATATTTTTTCAACAGCTTCCAGTTAACCTTGCAACACACACACACACACACACACACAAGTCGCCATGTTTGGACACAACATGCACTTACCTATTTTTTCTTATCTGGAGGAAAGGTAAAAGGTTGCATGGAACTATCCAAGTGGATTAGCGTCTTACTGTGAAACACATGGACCAGGCCACAAAGTCTTTTACTGATAGTCAAGTAGTACGTGAACAGAAAACCTCCAAAGAGGTGTTAAAATCACACTCCCACACAGGATATGGCAGGCTTTAACCTAAAAGCAATTGTCTGCTCTGCTAATTCTGAAAATATTCCAGCTGACACCCAAAGACAGCATGGAAACTGGGAATTCAGATTTTCTCTGCCTTAGTAAGAAGTTCTGAAACACACATGTGAACAAATATAATATACTACAATTTAATGCAAAATATTTTCTTAGAAACAAGGGAGCTTAAACCTGGATCTTTCCAACTGTATGAATGCTAAGAGACACTACTTTCAAATACACGCTTTAAGTTAAGCACAAGTACTAGAACTGCTGCCAATACATCTGCAATTTTAAGATAGTTATATTTATACAACATAAATATGCATCCAGCAAGTCCCTAATTGTGTTTTCATGTTAACCTTATTAGAGGAAAGTTAATTAAATCTGCCTACTACTTGATTCACATTTATATACATAACTGCAGGATTACAGCTTTAGAAAGGGATTTCTTATACCCTGCTTAAATGGTCCTCTGTGGAGTTCTTTGTACATTCAAAGAACGGTCAAGTCATTTCACTCTCTCAGAAGAATTATGGAGACACAAATATTGAAATATCACTCATCAAAACATTAACTGACACTGACAAAACCACTCATTCAAAAATTAACTCAAATTTTCTGCCAGTTGCGCTTCACTTGCTATTGCTTACTTGTTCAGATAGCCCACTGCAAGTTTTCAAGTACCATCTGGTTTGTGAAAGAGCCATGCTGTGACAATACCCAAAATGTGCCATGGAGGAAGAGATGACACAATAGGCCTGGTCCACAGACCTGTACTTCGTATTGAAGTTATCCACTGTCTGTGGGTACAACTTTAGATACTGCACAGTCACAATCACACAGTGCAGATCTATTCCTTTTACTCCACGCTTTTGCCACGGCAGGCATACTGGAGGAACGACCTCCAGTTCCTACTGGTTTGCTCATCTGTATCATTACTTCACACATCATATAAAACTCACTTGCTCCGGAGATCAGAGTACACAGCAAATCCTGTTAGCTAACAGCAGTTTCATTCTCATGTTTCAATGAACCATTAAACCTTGCCAGGCCTGCACAGGTTCTGTGAAAATCACTTCCCTAAGTTCTGCATCACACTCCTCATCACATTCTACATTGCTTTTCTAGCTTCAGTTATCCTGTCTCAAGTTGACAGCATTCAGTTTAGTACAATCAGTTTTCATATGCTTAGGATTTATTGCTAGGGCCAGCAGTCCTTCAGTTCTTCAAAAATAAATATAATTCAGACAAGTATGTTATTCCTTTCTGTTAACAGTGAAAAAGTTGATTCTATTTACTTCTAAAATGAAACAGAGAAAAGGTGGGATCATACAACACATTCTGAATGACCCAAATAGCAGAAGCACAAGCCAAGAACATGGACTGCAAGATCAAACCTTGAAGCAGAGCAATGAGTTCTACTATCACTGGCAGGTACCAATTAAGTTAGTCCACACAATAGCTTTAACTAATTCAAATTTTAAAAAATGAAGCCATTTTGTACTCCAAGCTAAAACACAATGCTAAAATCAACAGCAGCATTTCAATATTTGATAAACAAAAGTTAGCACACAGATACAACACCTTAACATAGCTAGTTTTAGAATTCTGAAAAGACATAGTGAACATAGAACACAGCTTAATGCAACATACAAATGCTTTGTCACAAATCAAAACTGGAGCAATTGATTATGAACAGGTTTAGCTTTCCTTTTCACCAGCCACATCCTTACCTGACACCTGATCATCTGTCAAGCCAAAGGCTGACATGACATTCTTGCTGATTTCATCCTGGTTCTTTAGCGGATCGAATGCAGACATGCTCGCTGCTATAACTTGAGTGGATGGCTTAACATTACCGTCAGCAGCAGCAGGCTTTTCGTCCCTACCATCTACAGCATCTACAAAGCAAAACGCCCAGTTACCAGCTCTCCAGAACTGAAGCATCAGCACACACACACATCGCACTACAGCAACCGCAACATCACACAGCTGGGGGCTTTATAAATTTAACTGTTGAAATGTGCATGTTAGGATGATAACAGTGAAGAATCGCTGATGTATCTGAAACTGGGATGGATCACAAAGCTTATGTTTCTTTCACAGTTACTTAAAGATACACTAACACTGTGGACTATCAGTATAATATATCATGTGTTCTGAAATTCAAAGGCACAAATCTCCTGCTTCAAATAAATGAATTGCCCACAAAGAATTCAAAATTAGGAAAACATACAAGATAGTTCCAACCTATTATGGTGTTTTATCATCTGCAGTTTCTGGTTTGTACTCTACCTTTATCCACTAATTTTTCCTAAGCTGACAGGTGAAGTTGAGATCTTTGCAACTATACACGTAGCTGAATTGATCAGAAATGCCTTACCTAATACTGCCACATTTTCTGTTAAAAGCAACCAACTACAGATAGATACAGACTACTTAGTTTTGTTTACACTCTTAGATCATCACTCTAACCTCCTTCCAAATAGTTTGTAACCAGAATCCATGGTTTTCCACTGAAATTACTAATTGCATATATTGTAGGAACAGGGCTGGGATTTTTTTTAAGCAACAAAAGCAGTAAAATTTCAAAGTGCAAATACAAAAGCAACATTTCCTAAAAGGCAGGCTGATGTTCTTGATTCACCTCTTTACTTCAGAACACTGTACTTAATGACTTTGTGTCATTGTTTTCTGTGTCCAGCTTACCTAAACTCTGTAGTTAAGCACACAGAGATACAATGTTTGCAGTACAGCTGCCCTAAACTAGGAGATCAATACCTCAAAACTGTGAGAATAAGACTTTCTTTCCCATTTTGCCCTCCCCCAAAAATCCTTTCCCACCCCTACCTGCACACTCGTGCTGCTTACCCTGAGACAGCTCTGATGCTGGTCTGAGCGCAAAATGCGTAGATTCAATTTCCTAACCTGGCAAAAAAAGTGGATATAATTTTTGCTGAATTCACTTCTTACTGTTTTAGTGAATCAAACTTGCTTAGCAACACAAGATAAGCACCAGAGCTAGCCCAAAGTAAGCAGAGGGACTACTCAAATGCGAGCAAGAACTCTTCAGCAACAACAAACTATTAATTTGCCTAAAAGCCCTCTCAAGACATTGCTGGAGTTCACAGGTGTTAGTTACAGTGTTTTTGTACATTGCAACAAAACCTTGGATTCTGAAGTTTCATTCCTAAATTAGTCAGGGCTTTACTCCAGATACATCACAGAAAAATTCTGTCTCTGAAATAACTAAAGCATTAAAAATTAAGTTCTGGGCCATCAAGCAACAATTAAGAATGATCCATGTTTCACTTTGTTAAACAGCACACCACTCTGCAAATCAAAGCAAACAACTCTTTGCCAGGCTGCCTACCACTCTCAGGCAGATTAGTGGAAAGCCCTGGTTCCGCTGGCGGTTCTAAACAGTCCAGTAAACGATTGACTTTATTGCGAAGTTCTATCAGCTCTCGGCGCAGGTACTTCACCTGGTTAGATTCTAGGGGTCTTGGTTGTCCATTCACTGCAAAACAGCAATTAGATACACTTAAGACTGCAGTAACATCCAGTTTAAGATGACCAAAAAAAATTCCAACTTTTACTTGCTTGTAGCATTATCATCCTTTGTTGAGTTTGAAGTGACAACGTTTAGTCCACACAGACTGAACCCATTCTAGAGCTTACTGTTCCTTGAATATAATCTCAGTTCAGTATCAAAGCAAAGTCCACAGTAAGTGTCTGCATTGTTTACTCATTTCCCTGAATATACGCTGAATGATGCAGTGGTTCTGGAAAGCTGTCCCTTTAGAACTAACACAGTCCACACAACACTGCTGCAATTCATTAATAAAGTCAGTGTCCAAGTTAAAGGCTTGGAACTGCATGCTAAGTTACCTATGGTAGTTTGAAAATAAAGAACTTTTACACAAAGGCTAAAGGATAAATGTTAACATCTATTCAACTCCAAGCAACTAACACTAGTTTGGAGCAGTGTACCATTGTGAGATAAGTGTCAGCTTCAAATTCTCATGCACCTGTGAAGAAAACCCCACAAATGCTAGACTGGAAGAGAACATGGAAAAGAGCACTAAGGAAGAAAGAACACTGATCACATGTATATGCACACATGCCAAATACTTTAATGCTTTTTACACTTCGAGCAAGTGTAAAAAGCAGTAGTTTCCGCCTCCATTAAGTTTGAAAGTGGCATGAAAAACATCAAGAGAAAACAGGTATTATGTATTAACTCAGCAGTACCAACTTACTGATTGCATTTTCTTCACCTTCTGAGGTGACAAATTGAAGTATTTTGTACCTCTCAGTGAAGTCCACTGCCTGAATTTTAATAAATATTACTTAAAAGAAATAGAAAAACATAGTCTTCTATACTTACCAAACAATGTCAGCTTAAGTATCCTACTGCATTGAATTGCAAAGGAGAGATCTGAGCTATCAAAAATTGTTATAAGATCTCCATCTGAAAAGAACAAGAAAAAGTTACATTAAAATCACAGCCTATGACTACTGAGCTTCACATCAGGACAGAAATGTTCCTTCATTACTCAAAAATAACCTTCCTATTTGATTGTGAAGCCACTAGAAAAAATGCTTATTATTTTAGTGCAAGAATCAGCGTGCAAAGAAATTGTGCACAGAAAGCAAGACAGAAGCATGAATGGCTCCAAAAGGGAGTCTTCTGACATTAGCCCTTTGATGTTCCATATAGTTCATCATTCTTTTATGTTTACATACAGGATGAAATATTAGAGCTAAGAATTCATGAAGTCCAACACGAGGGAGAATGATGCTACCAGTTAAAAGTGAAATGCCTATGCCAAGTGGCTCCAGAACCGTGCTGTTCATGAACACACAAGAGTCAGATAAACAGCACAAGCCAAACCCAATTCAGTTTTTAGAAACCAAAATAAAATTTCATATGTCTAGAACACTCCCTCAGGTTATATTCAGAACATAAGTTGCAAGACTATTACCATTCCCTTGCTGAAAAACAAAGTTCATGTGTAGAAGTGAATAGTAAAGATCTCTCTCAACTTTAACACACAAATAAATATGAAGACACGAAGATGCCAAAAAAGTTAGAAGAAAACTTCTCTCAAACAGGAATTTTATACAAAGTCACAACTCTTAGGCATGGATTTCTTCCATGTCACATGTCAGAGGATCTTAATGAATTTGCACATTGCCATCTGTCACAGGAACTATATTAGAACTGGATAGGATCAATTATTCTTAAGATACAAAGGGCTATGCACAAAGCACTGATCGCTCTTAATCGTATTAATCCTCAAAAGAGATACCAAGTTCCCATTAAGTCTGGTCTCTCACAATTTTAAGTTGAGTCAAGGAAAGCTATGTTAACATCTTTGCTTACTCAACAAAATCACAACTAAAACAAGACTATTGCCTTTGGCAGGACAGATTTTCTGGTGTTTAACATGTTCAACAGGTTATTCACAGCTTAAATGAACCCAAGCTAAGCAGTGCAAAGGAAAGAGTGGGAGCACATTATCAGGAAAACGTGTACTGGCACAAGGGATTGCAGGAACGCTTCCTGCCTGAGCAGTTTGATAACTGAGAACAGAGGTGAAACACCATCTAGTGAAGTTTCACATTGAAAAGCAACAGTGTTTAGATAAATGCTACAGAGCTTGGAACAAAGCCAACTGCAGGCTGCCCCAGGCTCCCCCACAAAACACGGTAGCAACGGGGCTCTGTGGACAGACACAGGAACATGTTTTCTGTTAAAGATTACTGCCTAAAAATTCTGAGTGTATATAAATTCCTTACACATTGGCGACAAGGGCAAACTGTATCTAAGTCATGGTAAAAAATTTCAAATAAATTAATACTTTGGTATGAATAGTAATAAAATCAAGTCAAAAACAGCTCAGAATTTGAAAAACTACATATTCTAATTTTGTCATCCCTGACTACAAGTAACACCTCTGCAAAGGAAGGTTTTCTAAAGTAAGTACTATTAATAACACCTCACAGTACCTGTCAGTATTCAAGAAAGGTGCTTTCTAACAAAATTAAGTTACAAAAACTAATAAAGTGATGGCATATGAAATAATTTTCAAGTTTTCCTGAAAGACATATGGTTGCCTCCCAATATTTTTTTTTATGTTCCTGTTTTCACTTCCACCATCTCAAAAGACATCTGTTGATAGCAGTATCAGTCATGGAGTAGAGACTGGAAAGTCTCCACAAACAAGGGCTCCAAACCCCATCAGGCAGCCTGTTCCAGTGACACACTGCCCTCCTGGCCAAAACTCATGCTCAACCTCTCAAACCGCAATTTCTGGCTGCTGCTATCTGGTGCTACTGCAAATTGCTCACATTCAATGGTCTTTGCAACTCCTTTTCCACTGGCTCTGCGCTCAGCCCCCTCTGCAGCACGGTGAATAAGCCCAGCTCCCTTCAATGCTCCCTGAAGGCCGCCTGCACAAAGCCCCTCCCTGTCCTCACCACACCCTGCTGGACCCCTCTGCAGCTTTTCCAAGTTATTTTTGTCCCGGAGTGCACACATTAAAAGTGAGCACAGACGTGCAGCCTCACTGGTGCCACCTCACCAGTGCCAGGAAGAGGAGGATCAGTGCCCCTGTTTGCCATTATGATCCATAACAGGACTTGGACAATCAGACTTTATCAAAGTTAAACAGATCTTTTTTTGCTTTGGCAGTAAAGAGGGGTGTGATGAGGTGTGTGCTCCCTCCAACTCAACACTTTCTCCAACTTTTCAGTAACCTTTCCTAAATGCTGATACCAAAATCCACTGGTGTCTTAACACAAAGCCCTTCTATTCCTTATTATCATGGTAACACTATAAATTATAATTACTTCTCTTAGCAATTCACAACACTGGCAAACCATCCTTTGATGCTCTTCTGTCATACCAGTCAATACTCAGATTCACTACCTGAACAAAGATGCATGTTCTAAACAGTCTATCCTGCACCGTGAAATGAAAATGCACATCAATACACGTGCCTTACATGGATTAATGTCACCCAAAAGAACTGGGATCATTCCATCTTAATTCTCCCTCACCTATTTTAACCTTTAGGTTGAAGGCGTTAAGAATAATGAACAAATTTTCTATTTTAAATTGTTAGCAGGAAAAAAAACGCTGAGAAGTACCAAGTACAGAATTTTGTTAGATGCATAAAGTCAGTTCTATGATTCCTGTTGACAACCACCAAATTATTATCCAAGTAGAGTATAGGCTAGGATTCATAAGGTATATGTCAAGCCATAGAAGTGTCTGACAATTTAATTTAAGTATGTTAGATATAGCAAAAAACCTCTTCATCTTAAGGAATGCCAATGAAGGTTAATTCCTGTTACCATGACACAGATAGAATTACACAATGTTAATTATTTTTGATTGAAAAATAAAACAGACTTTCCTTTATTTTCCCTTCTAATCTTGTTACTTTAGGAATTTATCTTTCTCAGTTTTACAAGGGACACCACTTTCCCTCTCTACAATTTCCCATGTACCACATTCTCTGCTATGCCAATTCTAACCTTTTTTTTTCTACAAATTAGTGACTCCCTTAAACTAACCACTGGGCTGCAAAGTGTTTCAGCATTAATGCTGCATCACCATGATGTATTCCAACCTTCATGACATTAGAAATCTGACTCATTCCTTGGCCCTGCCAGCTGTTTCCTCATCTACTAAGCTTCATTATCTACTAGACTTATCCACCCTTATATTTCTTATTTAGTCCATTTTTGAAAAAATGGAAAAACAAAACACAAAACCCTACACAATCAAAAAAACCATACTACATCAAAGTGTAGTTTTTCTTCACTCTAGTAAATTTATCAAAGGGTGAAAGATTACTGACTAGCACAGCAGCTTGAATACATGCAGCACAAGTAAACAATCTTCTATTACAAGGTAATGAAGAACAAGAGCAAAAAGGCCAATCTCACATTACACTGTTTTAAATTCAAGCATAACTTAAAAAAAGTAAAGTTCCTGTTATTGGCTCTATAGGGCCTTTTAGCATGTGTAATGCAGTTACATGGTGTGCTTAAGATGCAATTTTACTCTTTGATTCATACAAATTCACTGCTGACAGTCCTCATTAGTTTGTTTGGGGTTGAGGTTTTTTAGCTGATATTGGGTTTTGTGTGTTCAAGAACTTTAAATAGGACATGAAAATTGTTTCACATCTAGCAGAGCAATTTCCTTAGCTCAGGAGTTTGAAAGCTTGAATATAAAACTTGACTTCACAAAGCAGCATTCAACCTGAGGCTTCTTTTCTCTGGTAATTAATAAAAGCACCACATAACCTAAATATAATGTAGCAATATGGAGGGGTAGATGAAACATTCTTTGAACACTGAAAGACTGTGCACATGAATTCAGAGAAGATATAGATGGAGGCTGTGAAAGTAGTGGACATCGTTAGACCAGTTTAAGGTATCTCATAACAGATCCAGACAAGCATTCCTGCAGATCTGCAGGGATAAATAACAAAACAGAAATAGCTAAAATGTATATATTCCAATGCATCTAAAGACTGAAATAGATTTAAAGAAGAATCTTAGCTTAGCTGAAATGAAGTTAAGGATATAACAGCTCTCATATGAAAAGCAAACTGGAAGCCTTGTTAATCTTTTCCTTGATCACTTGCAACTAACTGTGATAGCAAGAACATTTATTTGTTACAGCAGTGATGATCAGCTAGCATAACATACATTGAAATCACAGTGGAACAGTAGTACATTCTGTGTGGCAGGTTAACCCTGGCTGGATGCCAGGTACCCACCAAAGCCACTCCATCACTCCCCCCCACAAGTGGCCAGGGCAGAGAACATAGAGTGAAAGAACAAGATATGAGATAAGAACAGGGAGCAAGCACAAATCAATTACCCTCATGGGCAAAACAGGCTCAACTTGGGAAAATTAACTGAATTTATTACCAGTCAAAATCAGAGCAGGATAATTCACCTTTCAACCCCTTCTTCCTTTCCAGCTCTATCTCTTCCTCTCCCAGTGGTGCAGGGGCACAGAGAATGAAGATTATGGTTTCTACCACTACTCAGGCAGAGGAGTCCTTCCCCTGCTCCAGCCTGGGGTCCCTCCCATGGGAGAATCCTCCACAAACTTCTCCAGTGTGAGCACATCCCACTGGCAATAGTTCTCCTGGAACTACTCCAACGTGGGTCACTTTTCCACTGGGCACAGTCCTTCAACAACAGCCTGCTCCAGCATGGGTCCCCCACAGGGTCACAAGTCCTACCAGGAAAACCTGCTTGAGCATGAGCTCCTCTCTCCATGGGTCCTTCCAGGAACCTGTTTCAGCACAGGCCTCCCATGGGGTCACAGCCTCTTCTCAGGCATCCAGCTCCTCCACAGGTGTAAGGCTCCTCCACAGGCTGCACTTCCACAGACCTCCATGGGCTGCAGGGACGCAGGTGCCTCACCATGGTCAGCACCATGGGCTGCAGGGGAATCTCTGCTCTGCTGCCTGGAGCACCTCCTGCCCCTCCTTCTCCACTGACCTTGGTGTCTGCAGGGCTATTCCTCTCACGTATTCTTGCTCCTCTCTTCTCTGGCCAAAACTATATCTGTGCCGTAACTTTTTTTTGTTTTTCCTTTTTAAGTATGTTACCACAGAGGCATTACCACTATGTCTGACTGATTTAGCCTTGGGCAGTGGCATGTCTGTCCTGGAGCTGCCTGGCTTTGGCATCCTCTGTAGCCCCTCCCCGCCACTACCAAAACCTGGCCATGCAAATCAAATACAGTTCTGAGACAAAGAAAACTAGAAGTGAAAGCAGGAAGTCTCTAGACTGTGAAAGACAACCAAAGAATGAAACTGTAATTACTGTCTCCATCATACCTCATTATCTTATTTTAAATAGAACAGAGTAGTATACACCAAAAACCCCAGATGACCATACTTAAAGCACAGAATGCAAAGGTAAGAATGCAAAAAACCCAAAGTAACTCGATTTAATCTAATGAAAAAGCATCCAATCTCCTTTCACCTTTCTCATTTCAGAAAGGAAAAAAAATGTGATAAGAGGGAAAACAAAACCACCACAAATCCACTGAGCTCCCTCTCACTAGAGATCAAGACCCAAAATATTGGTCAAGACCCAAGACTTACACTACTTACAATTTTGATAAGCAGCATCTCAAAATGAACCTCAAAAAATTGTCTCAGGGTTATTCAAAGTGAAATTTTATTGCTTAGTTATATGAACAAAAGTTGACATTTTAGGCAGCACAGGCAGCACTAAAGTTTCCTAGGGCTATTAAGAGAAATGAACCTGAATGCTTCTGTAATATGGCACTTTTTACTGTGCAACAGCATAATCATCAGCCTTTAAGAGACTGGATTTTATCACTTCATTCCAAGTTTCATTTTATGAACATCATCCCTCTGTCCCAAATTAAGTAACTTATCCATGCCCCATTGACATTCAAAGAAGAAAAGCTCTCCAATCACAACTTTCTGTCTCTATGCATCTCAAATAGGGCTCTCCTCATTCTGTGGAAGTCCTTAAGGTTATGTTTGTTTTAACACTAATGATCAATATTTTCTTTGGAACAACCAATGTGCAACAGATTCAAATGGTCCCAGAGAGGAAAGATAATTTTAACTTGAAATATGCATTAAAAGTTATTTTTCTAATCTTTACTGATAGAGAAAAACAACCAAGAATTACTACCACATAGATCAAGTTTTCAGTCTTATAAAAACTTGTGTTAGGTCATACATGTTTATTCTCTTCACACATTCAAAACCACTGAAAACTCAAAAAAAAAAAAGATTAAATGAATGAACAGAAGAGAAACCTGCAATCAACTTCTTGCAGCAGCAAAAAGCACACTTTCAGAGAGAAAAAATTGAGGAAATATCTCAGGAAAAAAAATGGAGGAAATGCTGTTAAGAGAACATAACAGAAGATAATGAAATACAGCTTCTATTGTCTGATCAAAAAGATTTCACAAGAAATCACTTACATTTGCCCATGACATTGGACAGTTCTAAAAGGTGAATGTCAAAGTTTCTATCCATAGATAAACCATATCAGAGCAACAGTAGTCAACTAAACCTCAACAGCAGTAATTAAACCTTACCTTCATCTTTATATTTTATTGTGACTTCATCATTGCTCAGAAGTTTTCCTCTAAAAACTCTTTGCATCATTAGAACCAATTCATCATAGGTGATATCTTCATTATGAATAGGGATTCTCCTAATATCTTCCCCAAGCTGAGCTTTGATGATCAGCTTCCCACTTAAGTCCAGCTGCCCGTTCATGGTGGACTCCTTATCACCTGCAGACCTGTTAGCAGCAAAACATTAAGAACATTTCAGAAAACTGAACTGTTAGTTATTTTAATATCCATTTTATCATCATCTATCTGATGACAGTTCCAAAGCTTTACATTATCACCTAATTCGATTACTTTTACATGCCCCCCTATTATGAAAAAGAACAAATTACTTTTTTTTTCATTTAAGAAAAGACTGCCAGAACAAATATCTCAAAGATTTCAGGTACAACGGTGGCTTTACTAAGGGGATCAAGCTGAATCATGCAGTATTTCCTGAACAAATAAGTACATGGCTAAACATTGGTTTTATCACATGGATGATCAGAACTCACTGAGTGTTCCTCTCCAGAAAAGAAGATACACAGTTTTTTAATTTTTGAAAACTTTGATTGGGATATTTTAACCAAGATTTTAGACTTTTAAAAGCAGCTCAATAGACCACACATTAGCTACCCATTGGGCTCAACACATGGTCAGAACAGTCTGTTACTCTCAATGTTTTAAGAGGTGAACAACTGCTCCAACTGAGTAGGAAGTGCAACAAAGTCATCTTGTGTCCCAGCAGCACACAGCATATACTTCTGTTATATCTTTAACATTTTATGTAAGAAAAATTTTAAATTACCACTTTGTATTAATCATCTCTCATTTAAAAACACAAAGGCTTTAGATTTAAAAATCTGAAACTACAGAGAAGTTACTCAAAAGAGGAATGGGGGGGGGGAAAAAGCCACAAAAAGAGAGCCAGGTAGTTAGTCAAATGTCCCCTCCTATTTTCACTGCTCTGGACAGGGCCAAAACAATAGATCTGGAATGAGGAGCAACTAAAGAAGCAGTTTCTTAACATTTGAAATACAATTACAGTAGATCTTAAAACGTAGGCAGCCCATATCGAAATCAAGATTTCTGAAGCCTCATGCAGGCAAGTATGTTGTTCATTCTCTTGCACAAGAAGAACTCCCAGAGATATGCAGCTATTTTTCCTTTACCTTTAAGGATGCTATAACACAGTGCCTTATGAGAAAAATGAATTTTGCTATAGTCAGTCTATTTTTAAAGTACTGCACTGAAAATTCTCTCCTACCAGAAACAAGACACTCAGCTAAAGCCTCTAATACATTCCTTGATGCACCTGTATATATTTAACTCTACTGTTTCAGTGACAATATTTTGCATTAAAAAGATGGAGTATAATGCTATCTTTAGACTGCAACTAAATTTCTGGGGGTGTTGGTAATTAACTTAATACAAAGCAAAGATTTCAGGCAAAGCCCTTTGTTTAGCCCAAAAAATACAAGCAATTATTGAACAAAACTCACTCTCCTCATCATACGTAAGATGAAGTAGGTGGATACAGCCTAACTGCAGGGAAAAGGGACCTGCAATTAACACAGCCACGTTGCTGCTGAGGCACTGTGATGAAACTGTGAGGTTTATAGTATTGTTAATGCTCACTAATGCATTATTCAGGTTTTGCAACATAGGAGTCTTGACTGCAGGGACATCAACCCAGCCTAATTAACTTTAAATTAGATTTAAAAGCATAGGGTTTTGCACAAGTTGGTTGGTTGTTGGGATTTTTTTTAATTTAAGCATTAAAAAATAAAATAGTATCAACCCACAGGTTTCCTTTCATCTCCTTTCCAAAAACATACGTTTATCATTACCTTGTCTGTCTCAGTGATGCTGGATTACTGGACAGTTTTCCCACCTCACTTCAGGACAAAGTTAGGGTAAGCCGCCATGCACTATCAATGCAGAGAACAGTAAGCTGCATCGGAAAAGAAACGTATTTACAGTCACGCTTCCCTAGAATGACACAGTTCACATCAATCTTCACTTTAGAACATCTTAGTGAATACACCCAATTTAAAAAGCCCTTGATTTAGCCATAATGTAACAATCAGATTTACACTTTTGAGTATTGTAGAATTTGCACTCATCTAAAAGAGATCTTGAACAAGACTTCTAATTTTGTAATAGAAGATTTTTTTTTCATTTTCTAACGGCATGTAGGAATTACTAATAGTAATGAATTCCTTTCCAGGACTAAGATCAAGATGATTTAGCATACAGAACAGTCCAATAGGGAACACACCTGGCTCCTCCCTCTGACCCCATGGGTGTACCCTCCTGGCAACTCCTCTCTTTCACATGCACAGCCAATTTCAAAAATCCATAATCTGATTTTTAGGTGATTCACTGCTAACTAGAGAAAAAAAGTAGGTTCCCCTTTATTCACATAAAGCTGGGCTTACCAGCTCTCCTCTTTCAACTCAACTGGAAGTAAACTGGAACATATAGGATGAAGGCAGAGAACAAGCAAACCCCAGAGAAGACACAAAGCCACTCTCTGGTTCTCAAAGGCTGACAGCTGCTCCCCTCATCCTGGGTATGAACTGCTCCCCTTTAAAAAGGGTTGTGCCTGCTCCTGACAGTGAGACACTGCTGTGACACACTAAGCAGGGGAACAGGAAGAGACTACTTTTCTGACGCCTCACTCACGTTTTACAAAAGGAGTAAGGCATGAAGATAGCGCTCCTTTCACCCCAGACCTGCTACAGCTCCAGGTAAGTTTACTGCACTGGACAAATACAGATAACACACTGAAGAGTGGCTGAACCAAAGAGTTCATTTAGCTACCCCCTCACGTTGTTTAAGCCTTAGATCTGGGCACTGCTTTTCCTTCTTCAGCATTACAATATATGCTGCTCAGAAACCGTTAACAGTAAGAATTGAACCTCATCTCTAAGTCCTAAACATACACACATTTTGGTGGACACAGCTGAACTCCTGTGGCCTTTCAACAGATTGAATGTATCGTTCATTTCTTTGTGCAAGGAAAGGAGCTACTGTAATGCCTTATTTACCAGCATTACCCACAGAAACCTGCTGTCCATCACTGAAAAGGTAGCAGGAGAATAAATGCACTTTTTTTTGGTCTAGCTGTTCTCCATTCTGCTTGAAAGTGTCCAGATTTAAAGACACAGATTCTAAACACTGCAGCTGCTTGCAACTGTTACAGAAGACTATGTGAAATACTCAAATTGCTGAATTGCACAGCACTGAAGCTTTTTCCCTCACTGTGACACAGCTGAATGGATGACTCCATTGAGAGAGTTCTACAGAGAACACATCCAGAATGCACACTAATGAGCTTTTTAACAAAATCAGTGGCTACTTTCCTGGGGTGGGGAGGAATCAACCAACCAAAAACATTTATGTCTCCATCTTTCAGACTACAGACTGCTTCCCATAAGAATCACGCTGACATCCTTCTAACCTTCCTGGTGTACCACTTGCATTTTGCAGGTACAGACCTTTCCTCCCCTCCCGGCTCACTTTCCATTCACATCATGCACTAATCTAGGTGGTGCATGTGAACAGGGATTGCCCAATCTAGGCCAGTCACTTCAGGATCCCCTCTAAAACCAGCATCTCATGACCACCTTGTATTTCACTACCCTTTTTTGCACAGCAGCAAGAAAAACAGCTTTGCCCAAGCAAGTGAAAGACAGACACTCCTATTTCAATCTTTTCTGTCAAAACAAGATTAAGGATCAGGGTGACGCCGACAGAAACACCAGCAAGCAGGACTGCCTCCCAAACGCCACCCGAGAGAGAGCCATGACTTTTCCCAAGACAGGTGGGGGGGTGACGCGAGGGAGCAGAACGCAGAAGAGCTCTTTTCGGTTTTCTCCAGTTCCCATACGGGCAGGCCCAGCCCAAAGGGGAACGGAAGTCACAGCCAATCCCTCCCTGGCAATGAGGAGCCAGCAGCTCCTGTGGCTCCCAAAGAAAAGCGGCCGGGTGACCCAGGAAACACCCGGCCGTGCAGAGGCAGGGATCCCGGGATCTCCCGCTGCCCCCGGCCCAGGAGGCCGCGGGCGCTTTCCGCCTCCCTCAGCCGCGGCCGGGGGGAAGCGAGGGGTCTCCCGGCCCCGCCGCCAGGGGCCGCGTCGCCCCTGGCACCGGGGAACGATGGGGCCGGGAGGAGGGGGCGGTCGGCTCACCCCAAACCCAAAGCTGCCCCTCTCTCCCTCCTTCCCACCGCTTCCACACTCGGCTGCCCGCGGCAGCAGCCCCAGCTCTCTTACTCTGGCTTCTCTGCCGTCCCGCCGGTGCAGCCCCCCCGTCCAGTCCCGCGCGAGTCCAGGAACGGCCGCCGCCGCCCGTACGTGGCAGGGCAGAGAGAAGGGGCCGGAGCGAGGCCGGGCCTGCGCGAGCCGCGCGCGTGCGCGCTGCGCCGGGCGGGGCGCCGCCCCCTCCCAGCCGACATGGCGGCAGCTGATTGCCCTCCGTGCCGGCTCAGCGCTGCCGCAGCGAGGCCGCGGTCTAGCAGAGGGTTTCTTTCTAAATACGAGCTTTGGCCTCCGTAGGCTGGCGGTGCTCAGAGAAAAAAGGGACCGTAAAATTCCCCTGGGCTTGTTAGACACCCACACACAGGAGCCATTCATCCTTGAATGGTCCCATCCAGGCATTCGTTACTCCCGTAGCCGCACACACCCTCACACCCTCTCACAGTTCCCTGTCTTGCATTCAGAGCTTGTCCCCCTAAGGGAGAAAAAACATGAATCTGCAGCTAATTTCCTGAGTTTCGTCAATGGAAGGTGCGGGAATGGATTCCTAAGGGTGCCTCTCCCAGAGCTTCTGGAAGTGGAGCTCGTGTTTCTCGGGGATAGTTGGGATTTCTGCTACCCCTTTCCGTCTAGCGGTGAGGCCACGCTGTGCTGGTGCTTACGCACAGCTACCGAAAGCACAGCTGTGCTTAGTTATTTCCTGGCGTTAAAGATGCCTCTGAAAAGACACCTTTTCCTTTAATATCTTAAAAAGCAAAGCTTCCAAATAGTGTTTTCTGCCGGGACACGAAAAATTTAAGAGTTGTTTAATTTTTGTAGTATTTGTCCTTGCTGAGGGCTCTGTCCCTGCCTAGAGGAGGGTCCAACTAGCAGTAAGCAGATTGAAAGTGGAGGTGAGAATTTGAAATGGAAGTGAGAAAAGATGAGCACGATACAAATTTTAATTCTAAACATTTCAAGGAGGAGGAGGGGCATGGTTCAGGAGGCTTCGTTGCTAAATGTTACGAAGTATTTAGAAAATATTTGGGCATTTTCAATGAAAAAAATCTTTGCTTTAAAAATATGGGAAAGATCTGGAAAAGTGGATGTTTCCATCCATTATACTTTCTGCCACTTGTATTGCACACCTTTGTACTGATGATTCAGTCCTTCTCCAATGCATTTCTTTATCAAAGCAGTGTTTCCAAAGTGTTAACAAGAAACTTTGTGATCCCTAAAGCCCACATATCACAAACACTACCAAAGTTCACTACACTATGAAGATAAATATATTCCATGTGTAGATAAGAGCTGAACTATTGTTCCTGTAAAAATTTAGCATATTACCTGAAAAATAGAATTTTAATTTGTTCCATTTCTGAAATTAGGATTCCTTACATGAAAGAAAAAAAACCCATGAAGTGTATAATTGGGAGGGGTGGGGGGGCTTTATGCTGAAAGTGTTTTATATTAAGCAAGAGATGTTCAGTGTTGGCAATAACAGCATTTTATTCACACCTGAAATACTTATAGACAGGATGCTTAATTAGTAAAAGAAATCAACACTTCCAATTCCATACTTCAAATTCTTCTTGGGTTTTTGCCTTGTTTTTTGGGATAATATGGAAACAATATTTTTATTAGTTTTTTAAAAGAGCTGTTCAAAATTAAATGGGATGTTCTTTAGAGAATGCTTTTGTTTGTGGAGAAAAAATATCAATTATTAGAAAATATTATTGCTCATTTAAGGAGTCATCCTCACTGTGCCTAGCAGTGTTTTACAATACAATCAAGTATCATTCTTCCTAAACCACACAAATTTCTAAAGGAAAATTTCTAAAGGAAATTGGAGGAATTGACAAAAGCAAGCATTATACATTGGATTTACAAATAAAAAATTGATGCTCACAGGTACATGAACTTCCTATCAAAAAAAAAAAAAAAAAAAAACAAGTATGAACTACCTGTCCTAAATTATTTTTAATGACCTTCTCTGCTTTTCAGCCTTGCTTCTGGCGTGACTGCTCTTTTTAGAGGTGTATCAATGCTCCAGTACACTTATTTTCTGCCTTATAAGACAGCATGGATTTCTAAGACATGGAGGACTTTTCAGGACTGATGAAACACTTCTGTGAAGACACTTAGAAAGTCTCATGTGTAATGCACAGTGTATTTATAACTGCTGTTTGTTGATATACCCTTTGGTTTCTAATTAAATTGATTTTTTACTTATGAAAGGGAGAGGAGAGCTGCAGTGCATTGGCCATGTCCAGTGGGCCTGGAATATACAAAGGGCATGAAGAGAGCAACTTTTGTATGTCTGTACTGGGGGATAAAACTGTCATTAGCTCAGTCCTTGGGAAGACCTTGGAATACAAGCAGCACCAAGAGGCTCTGGTGCTGCCTGGCTGCTTTGCAGTCACATTGTCCTGCCAGCACATGGTCCTGCTCCTCTCTCCTCGTGGTCTCAGCTTATGATCTATTTCCAGCTACCTGCAGCTGAAGAAGTGTGTCCATCATTCGAGGTACCTGTGAGATCTGCATGAAACAAACCATGCACAGTGCAGGATTGTGTGTCACATATTTGCAGGTTTCTCGTTCCGGTTAGGGAAGGTAGACAAGGAAATACTGTATGAAAAAGTCTGGGTTGATCTGAAACTTTCCTGTGAATGTTTTTCAGGCTGTGATTTTGAAACATTTTATGTTTTTTTAATGCAGATACAGTGGCACCTGGAAAACAAGAACACTTTGTAAACTTTTTTCTTGAACAATGGTGTTCTGAAAGCGAACAGAATACAAATCTGGAGCTCCTGTAGAGGAAATGAAAGTGTGGACTTATTTTGCTGTTAAAACCAGAAAAGACTAGTCAATGTGACTTGATTTGAAAAACAGCCATAAAATGATTTTTGGTAACTGCTAACAATTGCATCAACAACTTGAAATAAATGAAGTACTTTCAAGAGGAAAATGAATCCATGTAGGTGATTCCCAGCTATAGATGCCTCATTTGCACATTGTAATGGATTAGTTAGCATGTGTCAGGAGCCTGTCTCAGGATCATATTATTACTCTCATCTGGACAGGATGAAGATAAGACCTGGCTGAGGATGCCATAAGCATTTAATGTGGTGTGCCATATCAGCACTTCAGTCATATTCAGACAAAGGGAATAAAGACTTTAACATTTCTATACTGGTTTTCTAAATTCTCATTTCAAGGATTAAACAGGAGAATCTCGAGGCCAAAAAAAAAAAAAAAAAAAAGAGGGAGAAAATGGATCTCTGTTTCCTGCTCATGACACTTCAGTTTTTAATCCTGGGCATAATCTGTCCATCAGTGTGGTATGATCACCTCAGGACTTTTTGCACAGTGTTTGCATATCTGATTGTCACTGGTGTACAGGCACTTAGTTTTCAGTAGATCAAACTGACAATAAACAATTTAATGTTTGGGGATGGGTGGATTTTCATATATTTCCAATTAGCTGTTTTATAGAAAATAGCCAGGGGCATGATAATGAAGAATCCGTTACTCCAAGTACTTCATATGCCTTATATGGAATGATGCATTTATAGGAATACAAGGCCAAGAATCCAGCAGGGCTGTGGGGGGAAAGAAGAGGCAGAAACTTTCCTGAAGGGTTTTTTTCAGTATCACTGTGAAAGGCCTCAAGCCATTGAGCTCTTGTCACCTCCCTGGGACTCTTTCCAACAACTATTGTGGAGGAATTTTTTCCGGCTATTCGTTCTGAAAATAATTTTATATATTATTTGGTGTAAGAGAAGCCACCCAGACAGAACAGTCTCTTCACTGCTGACCTTGAAATAAAATCCCACCTTGATTTGTACAAGGGGAGGAGTTTTATGTGTGACAAACCAGCATCCATTTCTGAAAAAAAAAATCTGAATCCCTATAACTGCTTTCTAACAAGTTCCCGCCCTATATCAAGCTGTGGGACAAATAAGTCCACAGAGAAATAATAAGGTGCAGTATAACTAACCAAGTAGATATCTGGCCACCACATGCACATTTATCTTTAGGATATATATTACAATAAAGAGTAGTAGGGGAGACCTAATAGACAAAGGTTGAAGAAAAACAGGGACAACTTCAGAAGAACAGGGCTATCCTGCAACAACTTTACCTCTTTTCTTTTTCATTTTCCAATAATCTCAAGTTAGAAGTTCTAAATGAGTATCAATCATAACATGACCACCATCTGGAAGGGGGTTTGTGTTCGCATTTCCTGAACAAGTCTGCCTTTCTTTCATATCATCCACTATTGTCAAGGTGCATTGTAAGCCTGATAGCCTGCTTTGGCATGTGGGCACTCCAATGAATACCTATGCCAGAAACACAGGGCAAATAGGAATATAATTATTATGGCCAGATTTTAAATTCATGTGAGATATGTATATTTCAGTACATTAATTTAATTAATTTAATACGTTAAATATAGGTACTGAAATGTAGTTATGCACTTAAGTGAAGGGGTGGAGTATCAGGATGAGGGTATCTGCAGTTTGCATTTCAATTCACAGAGGACTGCACAGTCTTGCAGAAGGATTCAAGGCAGATGTAGATCCAGTACCTTAAATCCTTAGTAAGGAGAAAATGGGTTTCCTTCTATGGAATATCTAGGTTGAGTGAAAAGTTTTAATTTTTTTGAGTATTTAAAAGTACAAAATAGTATACCAACAATACATCTAAAATTGTATTAATAACAAGCCATGACAAAAGGTGTGGGATAACAAGTGTTATAAGAATACATGGACTTAAAATTCTTCCTGTTGGTAGTTTAGAGCTTTTCCTTCTCTGTCAGTAGCTGCAAGTGTTATTGCAACTACTATGGCATGAATTCCTAATTAATAAAAGAGACATTAGCAGTTTATTGTTTGGTTGCACAGGCATACCTCCCTTCCACACAAATAGGTTCTTGCCTCCTAAATTCCATAGATTTTAAGATCTGTGTTTCACCTGCCTTGTACTAAGTTAAAGGGGTTTTCCATAGCCTAGACAAAAGGCAGGACTGAGGGTTGTGAGCAATATTTTTCTGAGGACAGCTCATGTCCATGACTTGCTGATTTTTGCCATCAAAGAGCTTCAACAGAGCTTCCTGAGCCAACACCTGTGGTGAAAGAGCAAGCTCCCTCCTGGGCTGTAGTGGGCTCCCTTATCACAACTGTGCAACCCTACCTTCTGGTCAGCAGTCAGAAACTAATTTAGGAACATTTTGTATCAAACACCCTTACATTTCATACCAGATTGATGCAGAGTGTAACTTTTGCCCTGCAAGAAGCTTGGCTGTCAGGTTTGCCTCCTCAATCCCTTTGCTTCACTTCTTGTCTTCCACATCTCTTGCCTACCAGTTCATGCTAGGCAGCACATTTCATGGGGAGAAACCTCATGCAAAACTTTTTAGCCTGGTAATAAACATGCTCCTTAAAGTCTATTCCTTCTTTATCCCTAATAGAGACCTTGCAGATTGCCATTGATTGTGCTCTCAAAAGAGATCCAAAAGCAGTGAGTCAGAATCATGCTGGTTTGGAAGTGTGTAACTTGTCACAGGACACACAGAAGAACATAATGCCGTGCTATCATTCAAATACATGTGGAGGGAGCACAGTGCTACATAGCCAGGCAGCATTTGCTGAACTTTTTCTGGCTTGCATGAGCAGTCCGAATTCCAAATCTTTCCAAGGAATTGCCTCTACAAATGCAAGACATAATAGTGGAACAATAAAGGTTGAAAACTCCTTGGTGGGTGCTATCAGAAACAATACAACACAAAAGCAGAATACACAACATGGAAAATACTGGTGCCCCTGTACACTGTATTAGAAGAGTTTCTTGAAACAGGCTGAGATTTTCACTTTACCTTGTCAGCATCTGTCTGAATTTTTCCATTGTCTGGGTAAGTTCTCTGAAAGAGAAAATGAAACATTCTCTGAGAGTGAAACATTCTCTGAAAGTGAAACATTCTCTGAAAGTTTCCTTTTAGTTTGCAGTGTTGCTTCTAACTGCTGTACTGACTTTAGAATGTGTTCTTTGCTTATTAATAAATAATATATAAAAAATAATATCAGGCACCCATTGCTTTTGGATGTATTCAAAGCTCTGGCTGAGAATCTCTAAATCAGGAATTTAAGTCCACATATGCGATCACCATAACTGAAAGATTTTTTACTTAGTTGGCAGAAGCAGATTGTTGAATGCTTGATTACTGTGAAAATTTCTCCTCACCCAACAGGCCTGTGCTACTGTGCCAGTGACCAGGCTATCACTTTCAGTGTTTTATCAGGTCAATGAGAACAAGCTCAGGTTATACCAGTAATGTGAGCAGCAACAGGAGGTTATTAAATCACGTGGCACTAACCCAGAGACACTGATTCTAATTGCTGTCTGCTGATCTCCTATCTTTACAACTCTCCCTGAATGTACTCTGTACTGTAAAAGTTGCCATATGGACAACTTTAAATCTTACCCCATCCAATTACTGGCATGGTTACGAGGAAATGTCCAGGCAGTGGCTTCGTGGCTCTGAGCAGCAAGAAGTACAAGAGTGCAGAACTGAGTGCTGACCACAGGAATGAGGCCAACAAGAAATAGTGCAGTAGGACAGCCACAACTGTGCACCAGGAGTCTGTGGGAGGATCCACTGTGTCAGACGTAAGGTGGTACTGGTGGCATCATAAGGAAGGCATTGCTGGTAGCATGTGGTGGTATTGTTGCTGCACTTTCTAGAAGTTTGGTTTTCAATTCCAGAGATGAAGGTGATGTTAAAAATGAGCATAGGAAAGGAGAGACTTACTAACATCCACTTTACAGATAAGTCTTGCATTTTCCTATTGGTAGAAATATGTTTAGGGGAAAAAAAGAAGAGAAAAATGAGAAAAATTCTCAAATATTTTCTCATTTTCATTTATACTAAAAGCAAGCTAGAGAGGAGAAACTTTAATACAGACAGAAACCAAAACAATAACTTGTTTTGGTTACACCAAAATTACAGCAACATTACTCTCAGACAGCTTAACAAATCCATCAGTTTTGTCTGATTTTGACTAGAACAGAGAATATCCAGCACCTTTTAGGACTAGGTCTTGAGTGACAGCAGTTTGGGATGCATTTTTTTCCCCTTTCTGCTCTTTTTGGAATCTTTTTCTTCAATATTAAGAAGTGAGGTAGCATAAAACAAGTATTTCTAACCATTCTTCAAAGTGCAAAGGAATAATAAACCTCCACTTCCAAACTTTGTCTTATCTCTGAATCACGGAATCGCAGAATCAATTAGGTTGGAAAAGGCTTCCAAGATCATTGAGTCCAACCTATGACCAAACACCACAATGTCAACTGGACCCTGGTACTGAGTGCCATGTCCTGTCTTTCCTTAAACACCTCTGGGGACAGTGACTCTACCACCTCCCTTGGTATTATATATAGTATATGTATGCATACATATAAACACCTCTGGGTATGTATATATATATCTATATATATATCTATATATATACATAAAAATACATACAATAAAATACATACAATAAAACATTAAATAAATAATTATAATAATAATTATAATTATGATACATAAAATAAATACATTTAAAAGGCAGGGGCTGGAAGCTCCTACAGTCTTAAAAACATGAACCTTGATGGAATTGCTCCAAATCTGCATTAGTGCAAGCAGGATGAGAAACAGGCATTAATCTGTTATAACTTCAGCTCTACTGGGATGACTTCACTCATTGTCCAGAGGGGATTCACAGGACACCATTAATCACAGGCATGTCCATCGAGAAAACTTGCTGCAATTGTGTTTGTATTAAGTCATTCACAATAAAACAGTAGCACAAGCCAGCTACTGCCTAGGAAAAGAGATAACTGTTTACACACTGTAATGCCAGGGTATGGGGGGAGGTCACACTGGAGGTGGAACACTGTGACTCATTTTTAAAGCCTAGTATTGAGGTAGTGAACTGAAAAGCTCAATGTGTATCACAGACCTGTGTACTCTGGGTCTGTGTGGTCAGTGCCTGGCCAGGATAGTAACAGGTGTCAGTGAGTCCCAAGCCGTGCTGTGTGATTTAGCTATTTTTGAAACTAGTATTTGCTAATCAATGATATTGCAATATGTTTTAAACTGGCTGCTTTTAATTGTTTTCCTCAAACTACGTTCAGAACAAAATATTGTAACTTAGTATAAAATATTTGCAGTTTAACGTCTTCTCTCTTACCTAGTATTTGAAACAAAATGGTAATAACCAGACCAGCCATGGACAATCCAACACCAATGTAAGAAATATAATCCAAAGGCTTTGCATATTTATATTTTATCTGAAATGCCCAGAAAACCAATTGTATCAGTTAGATGAGATGAGAAGAGATAAATTTCTCTTTAAAGTTTCTGTTTCTGGTTGCACATAGGAACAAGAATGTTTTAGTAAAGTTATGATTATTACTAGCTACTTCCAGAATTTTTAGGTCCCACAGAATTATTCTAGACCCCAAAACTAGAGAAGCTTGTGAAAAACACCAAAAAGAAATTTAACAATACCAAACAAATATTCATCAAAATAGCAGATTAAATTATTCATAATAAAATACAAGGTGACACAGACTTTACAAAGTAGCTTTTAACTTTTCATACTGGTGAGCATTCTGAATTTTGACTTCTTGGTCTAAGGTAAGATATTACAAATAATTATAAACTGAAACCAATCTATGTATAGTGACAATAAAGCAGCAAGTAAATGTAAATGTATTCAGTGAAACAGAAAATGCAGTTGCATTTGCATAAAGAGACGGGAATCTTATTTAGAATATAGTCACTTTGTGCAAAAAGGACATGCATAACATAAAGGGAAATACAGAAACAAGTAAATAGTACAAATGTGGAAATGCTGTACTGCGAAGACAGTAAAAATGAACTCTGAAATGCTGGCACACTGAAGTTAGTGATCACAGATATGTGATTTTATCCAGGGTGTGTTTTGTTTAGAGAAGCTGAAATAAATACTGAAAGAATAACAAACATCAGAACCAGGCAGTCATTCCTAAAGAGTCTTATTAGTAAAAGAGGGCAATGTATAAAAATTTATGGTTGAAAGCTTTATATTTACAGAGCAAGTGCTTTTATAAACATACAAGCAAAGGGAGTAGTTAGTGCTAAATCCTCTGAGTTATTTACCCAGCACAAGGCAGTGCCCCAGCTAGCCCAGATTCCAGGAAACTCTATTGTTCATCTGGGGACACTTCAGCCTTTAGACAAACCCTCATCTAACCACCAGCTGCAGCAATGGAGGTGCAAAGCTGGAGGCTACAACAGCTGAGCAAGGGGAATGAGTTAGGCCAGCCCTTCCCTGCTAGGGAGCTGCACAAGCAGCTGGGCACAGCCACAGGTCCTGTCAGAGGAAGCCAGGAACTGCCAACACATTCGGTTTTTCAGCAGCTTGGGCACAACTTGCCCAATTTGCCAGATCTGCCACAGGGCAGTGTGGCATTCACATTCTCTGACCAGAGAGACATAATTCTCTCTCTCAGGAATTTTCCTGGAGAAACATAAAGAGAAGGATTGAAACAATCCTTATCTCATTCACTGTGCCTGTGTTTGTGCCCATGTGGAATGTGTTTGGAGATTGTTTTCCTGAAGTGATTGCTTGATTGGATTCTGGTGATGGTTGTTTGGATTCAATGACCAGTTGGATCCAGCTGTGTTGGGACTCTCAGCAGAGCGTCATGGGTTTTTCTAGTTAGTTAGTAAGGAAGCATGATATAGTAAGTAGGTATGTAATATAATATAGTATCTCTTTAAAATAGTATATTAATGTAATATAGTACAGTTTAATAAAGCAATTGTTCAGCACTTCTGAATCAATGGAGTCAGATGCCAATCATTTTCCTGTCAGGGATTGCCGTGGGTCTGATAGGGCAGAAACAAGTACATGGGGACACTTGAAACTCCTGTGCATTCTAGCTTGAGTGTGCCTATGCCCTTATATTGCCATGCTGATCTTAGAGTTAGATACAACCAACCAAACAAAAAAATTAAAGAAACCCAGGCTCTTCCCATTCAAGAAAGGACAATGCCCTACAATCAGAACAGCAAAATTAGTGGTGTGGTTACACCTGCATTGTTTACAGTGTAATCCCAAAAGACATAGGCATGACTACACAGCTGCAGTTCAGATGTGTCATACTAGGGATTGGGATTGCAAGGAGAAAAAGTGGCTACAGAAACACAGAGATAGGCACCAGCAAACAGTGTGAACTGACAGTGATTTGATTTTGAAAGGGGAGCTGACAGCTACTAGGCAATATATGGGTTTCATAAACCTTATGAATGATATCAATAACAGCATAATTTGGCATTTTAAACTTACTTTATGTGCCTTTCTCAGTCACAATTGCCAATGAAATTACCAATTCCTGTGAATTATCCAAGTGATTGGGATTCAGGCTCCCACTGACTAAGCATTAAACAACTGCCAGCTGAATCACGTGCCAGCCAAACAACGGCTTTCAGGTTTTGGTAGCACTGTTACTGCCGACCAGAGCTGAATCCACACTGGAACGGGGAGCAAACAGTGCTAAATGGAGTGGCCCCTCTCTCCCCTCCTGCAGCACAGTGGTGCTCATGGACTCATGTCAAATGACATGCAGACATTTTCAAACATACTTCTGCAGGGTACAGCAATTAGAACTACTTTTAATGAGCAACAAGCAGCTTGGAGTGCAAATAGGAAGTGAACGCAACCATTCACGGTATTAGGTAGCTCAATTCAAAATTATGAATAAAAATAGGGGTAAAAGAATTTGTTTCAGTAATTTCCTTAGAAATGACACGTCCTGGATCACTTATCTGTATGGTTCTATGGTGATGCTTACTGCTCTGTCATATGTATGTGTTTGAGCTTAAAAACTTTGTTAAATATTGTAAGAAGAAGCCAACCACTGTTTCCTGGAGAAACCATGCCAGATGTGGATACATTTTATCTAAAAATTCAGGGGGTTTGGCAATGGACACTCACATAAGAGCATTGTCTGCAAGAAAGCAGTAACATCTGAAATCAGTTCCTGGTGGAGGAAGTCAAAGTACCATAACGGTTTTATCTGGAAGTAGGAGTTTAAAAATAGCATGAAAAATGAACATTCCCCATATTAATATGTGTATTGGGCTCTGCCAGTCATGTTGACTTTTTTCTTGTTTTCCAAAACTTTTGTTGTCTTCTGGAGAGAAAGACTGTCCTCCGTAGACCTGTTTTTTTCATTCTTGATATAGGACTAATGCACCCTAACACCAATCCACTCTGGTATTCCTATAACACTTTATGGAATACACTTTTGCTCACAAATGTCCTAGTTTAGCAGCACAGAGTCAGCAATATCAGCTGTTACATACAGAAATTGAAGAACATTTTCTACGCCACTTGATCTAAACACCCTTGACCTATGTAATGTATACATCCCACAAACTCTGTCAATTGCTTATTGCCAAAAATCAAAGCAAAAAAACTCCAGTCCCTCTCTGCTGGAGTCTCTTTCCATGTCATGAAGAGTAGGGTCGGGGCGCCCTGGCCGTGGTGTTTCTTACCTTGCGACTGAGGGCTATTTCAACACTACTCGCTTCTCCACCATCAGTGTTGCCACAGATGACTCTTTTTTTGTCTCCATCAAACTGTGGAGACTCTGATAAACCCTGGACTGGAAGAATTTGTCATTTTGGTACAGGACAAATCCAATTCTGCCACTGTCTGATGACCTTTGCAAGGCAAAGAGAAAAGAAGGTATAGATAGCAGATATCAGAGAAGCTGATGCTTTTGGAGAAGCCTGCACTATGCTCATGCCTACATTCAGCATTTACAGATTTTTGTTTAGATTTTTTTCAGAATCCATATAAGTAGTCAAGAACACCTGCTCTTCCTATGAATGTTAAGAGACATCTTCAATTTTTGCTGAGGTGGAGTGTGAAAATAATTATTACCCTTCTCTTAATATCATTTCTGGGGGAAAATACTGGTAAATTAGAAAAATAATATCCTAAATGCTAATATATGCACACAGTCCAAATGGCCAGACTTTTAATAACACTAAATAAGAAATAGTCACACCAAGGACATTTACTGTTAGTGCAAAGTCAGAAGATAAGAGACTGCCTGGCTTTTTGCCTTCAGATCTCACTTTTTGACTGATTGGGGTTTTTTTCACACTTCTAATTCTATGAATTAGAGTTCTAAATCTATGGGATTTAAATTGCTCATCTGAATTGTAGTTTAAGTGAGGAAGCAAAATCCTGGATTATATAATAGGCTTTGTTATTGATGTTATGCTTTTGACTTAAGATCAAGAGAGACTGATTTGATCTCTCTCTGATCATCAGGTGAGAATAATGTAACTGTATATCTACAAAATATCACAAATGTGCACTTAATATTGAAGAAATCTGTTGGGACTTTTTTTAAGACAAACTGTGCATTCGATATCTATCTGTCTTGAGGGGAGTGTTATGTTATACTGGCATTATGATAAAGGCTTTAATTACATGATCACACTGTTTTTCCACAGTATTGTTTTCTGAAACAGTGGACAGAAATGGCAGTGACCAGTTAATGAGTTATTCACTGATTTTTATTGTCAGTGCTGGGTGTGTGAGGTTACTTGGTTTATCTCTTCACATCTTTTTCTAACCCTAGTGAGAGAGCTGAATTATTAATTTCCCTGTGGGCTTGTATTCAAATGATGTTCACCATTATGATGTCTAAGTGCTCTACTAACTTCACCTTTGTTCTGCCGTTGTGATGTCTCAGTGTTACCGACACTACACTGAGAGACTGAGGACAAATCTGCTGGTTTCAGGTGCCCAGAGTGAGTCTTGTTATGTCAGAGAAGTGCACGTGTTTGAAGCTCAGCTCTCCCACACCCACCAGCTTCTGAAGCAATTGAAGCAGAAGAACTATAATTTTTTTTTCTTTTTCTCCTGGTCAATATCCATTTATCCTCCAAGCACTGCAGAATGTAAGTAATGGACATCTGGAAAAATCCCAAGTGAGTAATCCAATTTGCAGGTGTTAGGATGTGGATGTCCTGACTGACACCTGACAGTAATAGGAATTTTAGTTGAAATGGTTGATATCTTCAGATTTCAGGCTAAGTAAGCATGTACTTGTTCTTAATCTCAATGTTTGTAGAGTTATGGTCAAAGATTCAACACACCCTCAATTTCAGAAAACAAAACAACTGAAAAAGTCTCAAACACCAAAAGCATTCTGGCCATTACATGTTTGCATTCTTCTATAAATAAGATTCTCCAGCTCATTTGACGTTTGCATTTCTTGTACCAGGCATCAGCATGCATAAAAACCAACCACTAAGTGTCACCTCATTTCTCTTTACAGAGAAAAGCAAGGCACAACTTTTTCCCAAGGATTTACTGGGAAAGGTAGTGAGAAGCCTCAGAGGAGAGAAAACAATTCTTTATCTCTGTGGCTTGTTTTCCCCATGTGGAATGTGGTGTGGAGATTGTTTACCTGCAGTGATTGCTTGATTGGATTCTGGTGAAGGTTGTTTGGATTCAATGACCCATTGGATCCAGCTGTGTCTCGGGCTCTCAGAGAGAGACACAGGTTTTAGTTAGTTAGATATGGTAAGTTAAGAAGTAAGTATGTAGTATAGTATAGTATCTCTTTAAATAGTACATTAATGTAATATAGTATAGTTTTAATAAAGAGAGTGTTCAGCATTCCACAGCCTTCGGATCTGGAGCCAGAGAAATCATTTTTCCCTTCATCGGGGGTTGCTATTTCTATAGCTAAGGGGTTTTTTTCCCCAAAAGAGATTTTCAGTGAATATTCATTAAAAATTTTCCCAGCTGCAGTTTTCAAAACAAGAAGGGGCTTACTTAAAATGTTGAACAGTATCTGAACTTCAGTACTGAGGTCACCAATAAGCCCAGGAGCATTTTACTGTATTTCTAGTTTTGTTGACTGATTTCCCAGCGCTGTGTCTGCAACAATTAGTAGGTTATGAGTTAGGATTTATGGTTCATACAGGTGTTCATTCTGTCTAGGTAAATCCAACAACACACAGGACTCACTTCTCTGTGCCAGAAACAGAATCATAGAGCTTAATTTCAGTGGAGCAGACTGGATTGCAACATCAGGCTGTGATGTTACCAGTGAAAGAAAATTCCTCCATTGCTTTCAAAATAATGAGTGGGATAAAAGTTATCATTATTTGTTATTATACAGCTACAGGTTCAGTTTCTGAGCTTCCTCTCTGATTTGGTTCTCCAGTGGGAAGTGCTCCTCATTTCCTATCCCCATCTTTTCTCTAAAGCAGAAGAATCTAGCAATGTTTATATTGGTGTAAGTTGGGAATTACACATTGGAGTTGTATGCCAAAAATATTTTGACTTGTTAATTAACTGCTTTCATCCTGAACCAGAAGGGGAAATTCTTGCATATTGACTTACATCTAAAGAAAATGGCAAAAGCCCAAGTTACCTGGTTGTAGCATTGACAAGACTATTGTGGATGAATTCTGTTTGTTGGCATCCAAGAGTTGACTCACTGTAGCCATTACTGCCACAGATGCCTGAATCAAGCAGAAAAAAAAAGGCAATATTCAAATGCAATTGGGTAAATCACCACATGTGCTACGCACTGAATGGGCAAAGTAAGAACACTTAACAAGCATTGCTTGAAAGTACACAACAGAATAAAAAAGTTAAAGGAAGCTATTCAAGAGAGCACAAACTTTGTGCCAATGGGTTCATAAAGCCACACTTTAATTAATTTAGTTAGTAAAGATTAAATTATTAACTTAAACATTAAATGATGCTCGTATTAAAATTTCAGATATACATCTAAAGAGCTGATAAGTTTTCACTCAGCTCTGAGAACAGACCCCAGGGTGATTCCACAAGTACATGCTCGAGGATGCTTAAAAAACTCTGCTAAATGACAAAATTAATACATTTGTTTGTAGTGTTATGTACAGTTAAGAGAAAGAACAGTGTCTTTTCTGCTGATGGGGGGGCAGAATTGATATCCCAAATATTAAGCCCCATAAGTCTTATTTTAGTCCTGATAAGACTCACCTGAAAGTCTTCTGAAACATATGGCTTTCTCATAATCTGCCCTGCGATGTTTGCAGCAGCAGTGATGTTCTAGCTGGTCTGGCATGGAGCTGAGGATTTGAGTGTTACTTGCAATAACTGAAACCTTCTTGGAGCTCACAGTTTCAACCTGTGAGGAAAATGTCATTCAACAGAAACAAAAAGAGAAAAGCAAAAAAGAGTCACCACTTCATAATATTCTCACACAAAATCAAAATACACAAGTAATAAAATAACAATAAAAATATACAAGTAATTGGCCATCTAAAATGTTTATGTTAATGTCAAGTATGTGGTGTTTGCAAATTCTCCCTAGAGATTGTTTTCATGAACTCTTGGAGCATCTTGGGTTGGAAGGGAGCCCCCGAGGTCCCCATGCCCAGCAGGGGCTGAAACCAGGCTGCTCAGGGAATCACTTTGAATATGCACAACCTCCCTTGGAAAACTGCTCGTGTTTGAACAGCGTTAAGGGGAAAAATATTCTCTTATCTAAATGGAATTTCCTATATTGCCACTTAACTCTGTGGGCACTCATCCTAAAACTGCACACCTTGAAGAACAGCCTGGCCCCATTGTTCTCCCCACCTTGCCATGAAGTAGCAGCAGGACCTCTCCTTTGTCTTGAGGTCACTGAGTTCTGAGTCTATAAACTTCTCTGTCCCTTTCATTGTTCCTTAAATAACCACAACAGGATTTTTTGAAAGGCCATCAAAGGAATTTGAGAAATGTCTTCTGGAACAATCATGTCTTTCAACACAGGGCTTATAACCCGCGCTGAGGACATTATCCTCACTTCAGTACATTATACAGAGTGTCAGCTTGGAATAAATGTAAAAAGAAAAAAAAAAAACAAAACCAATAAACTATTCTGCTGCTGGAGGTACCAATAAGAATTGCTATAAGCACTGATTGGATCCAGTTTGAGTTGGTTAGCACTGAATGAATAGAGATTAAATGTCTGTAGCATCTTAAAAGTCTAAACACAAAACAAAGTTGAGGCATCTAGCTATACCTTCACATAATAATAAGGTGTAGCTAGATAACAATAAGAGACAGAAAATCTGCCAGTCATCATGTCAAGCCATTTGATTTTTAATCCTGTCAATGAATAACTCTACTGAACTGCTTCAATAACTGAATTGTTCTCAAATTGTTTATGTTGGGAAGCTACCAAAATCAAGATTAATTCTATCATGCAGCTTTGAAGCATTGATAAAACTTGGCATGGTAGGTAAGAAAAGTGACTGTCTTACATGGGGAGGAAGGAAATTTGCATTTATAATTACTGGAGATAATATTATTTGACTTGAGAACATCCGCATATGCACGATGGACCAACAGTACATCGTGAATGCCTGTGTTCACTGTTCTTGCTTCTGACTTCTGGCATGACCTTGGATTCAAAGTAAGTAGTTCTATTTAAAAGTAATCAAATCCTTTTAAACCTGGGCTCTGGATCACTAGAATGAGAACACCTCCTGCCCCCATTCCCCAGCTCCCCAAGTGGCCCTCAGCTCACTAGATGGCAGCCCGACATCACAGCTCCCAAGAAACCCACACATTACTGACGGCAGCAGAAAAACCATGTGTCACACCTTACTGGCACTAGAAATAGCTACTTATAATATTATATATTGCTTTGAACTGTTTAATGAAGGTTATGTACTGGAAAAATGTAATAATGAGCTCAAGGTTTTCTCAGGAAAGGGTCCAAGCAGGTGAAGCATTGGGTTGAAGGTACAGTAGTCAAGCAAAAATGCAGGAGGAAAGGACTTCTGTTATTTAACGGGACTGTTCCTGGTGTATTTTTTTTCTTTTTTTTTTCAATTGGGACTAGTGATAAGGAAATGAAACACAGAAGCAGCAGAAGGGAAGCAGTCACTGTAATGTGCTTAGTCATGCTGAGCTCTCCATGTTTTGCAGATAACAGCAGGGCTAAGCCTTAGAGCTAGACTTAGGGAGTTATGGATTTTATGGATTTTATATATGGCATTCATACAAGAGAGTTTGAATTTGGCTTCTTGATGAACAGAAATGTTGACAGAATGGAAAGGCTTCACTCTTAATCCTTCTGAAGATGTTGGTGTCAGTGTCACCCTCATGCCGTATTTCTCCTCATCCCTTCCACGTTCTCACTGATTTGGTACCCTGGGTCAGTATCACATCTGCTCAGAGGCATTTGCTGTGAGCTAGGGACCTGGCTGAGGAAACTGCAGGCCAGTTAAGAAATATGAAATGGGATGCTGTCTTCAGGCAAACCCAAGCAAAATAAAATGATCACTGTTGGAAATTCAGGCCATCTGCAAAGAAGACACATGCCAAGAAGGCTACTGGAAAAGGCTTTCGTCATTTATTTTGCTTTCTGCAAAGTTTTGAGGAACATAAGATGTATTTCCCACCCCAATTTTCTATTCCTACTCCCCGTTTTTTTTTCCCCAGGACAACGCAGAAGCTCAGAAACTGTTTAAGTAGTTATTTAAGATTACCTGTGATGCTAAAGAGTCCAGATTTTCATTACAATTCAGAATTTGGGGAGGCTTTAAAGTAAGAGTTTTCCTCTCTCTGGAGCACATCCGGATTTCTATTGAAGCATTATCTGTAATTTTCTAAAAGCAGAAAGATGTGCATTTAGTATAGAAATTCTCACACATTCACATGACCTCACTGGGAGTTAAAACTGTTCTGTGGCTGTGACACCATATCCAGTGTTATTTTCTGTTTGCTTGTAAAATTTTGTCTTTCAGTGTCACAAGTGACCATCAATTATTTAACCATTTATTGTTCTTTTTAGAACATGTGGTTTTCATTCATGTACACAGTCCTGTCAGAGGGGCTGACATTCTTTATGTCAAAGTCAGACAGGCTTTAGTTATGTTAGAGCTGCAGAAACACATCTTTTAATTGGGAAGCACTGGCATCAGCTCTGAGCTGTCAGAAAAACTTTTTACCATGTCCTGAAAAACACAGTGTATATGTCATGAAAGAGGTGAAAAGGACATGTGGAGCAGCCATGCAGCACTTCTCTACAATGTCTCTGAAAGCTGAGGCAGTTCATGGAACCACAGTTGATGGAAAGCATCCTGAATCCTAATGCTAAATAGTAGGATATAAACAGATTGTTTTTCTATTAAAAGGCTGTTCAGGACCCTGACTCTCCTCCCAGCCCCAGATAGGCACAGATCCATCTCAGCATGTGTACCTGAAATTCTCTGCATTTGGGGTAGAAAGCTTTGCAGAAAAGTTTGTGCTCCTGCTGCCTGAGCTACAGAATTCTGGCTTCAAACACAGACCTCTCATCTGGTCTAATAATCTGACATCTTTCACAAACCTTACATTTACTTTTGGGAAGTGGGAGCAAAAGGAAAGGAACACATACCATTCACAGTATCAGGTGCACATTCCTTTTTGGAGTAGCCATATTTACCCACTATAATCTGTTCAAAAGTAAGGTTTTTATATTGCTTTCAAAAATGTTCGCTGTCTCAGTACTGTAGTCACAGAAATTAACTGCACAGAAAGAAAAAAAACCAATATATTTCCAGATGAAATATTTTTAGCATAAGGATCAATTTTCAAAAATGAAATCGTATTGGAACAATAGAAGCTCATTGAATATTTTGCCCTAAATGAAATAAAAGCAGTTAGGTAAATCTTATCTAAACTGAAGCTTCTAAGCTTTGGTAAGTGATATTTTTGAAGTGATGAATTCTTAAAAGCCCATACTTTTTGCCATCTCTTCTATTTTCACTGTTTTAGTCCTAGAAAATTTGTGAAATATTATAAAGCCTCATCTCTGGTATCTTAATACCCAGGCAGAAATCCGACTTGGTAACCTAATGCCACAGAATACAGCAGGGGACAAAAATACACACTTTTGAACAATTAATGGGAAACAGTCCTTTGATGATTCTAAACAATGGTGGGTTGGATTTGGCTTTTGGTGCAGGAAGTTTCTACCCTGCTGTCTGCTAGACTGGGACAGGCTGAGCACCCCAGACCCCACAGCTGGTACTGGCTTCATCTAAAGGCAGCATGGTGAGCCCAGTAAACCCTGGCCTGACCCAAAAGAGCAGCCTACTACATTCTCATGTACCTTACTGCTGTAACTTAACACAAATTTACCTCACAAAGCTGCAAACACTTGGGAAAAATATTGCAGCACACAGGCAGAATAATTTTGCTTCATCTTAAGACTTGCAACATTCTGTTTTTGCTAACTTTTGCTAATTCAGACCACATTTCAGCTGACTATGTCCCATTAGCAAGACTCAAAGCATATTTATGGTCAGGGTCCTGAGGGGGCTTAGGAAACCTGGAGTGTTCTCTGTGTTCTGGCATGGGCTTTCATGTTAAGTTACTTAACTTTCTGTGGATCTTGTTTTCTACAGGGTCTCAGTTTCCCATTATACAATGACACTTTCCTTCTAAAAAAATTATTACGAACAAATAAGGATGCGTGATGCTGCAAAGATGAGGTCTGCCTTACAGCACCATACCTGAGCCTTGCTTGCCAGAAGGTGGTTAGCAGGACAAGGTGTCTCAAAAATCTGGTGGAAGGAACCTCTGGAGGGCATCTAGGCCAAACAGAGGCTCCACAACCTCACTAGGAGACGTGCTGCAGTGGCGTGATACCTTTCTAAATCCAAGCATTTCTCTTCATGCTCAATCTCAGCGTCTTAAACTGCAGTTTATGACTACTGTGTCTTGCTTTACCCTCTGGTGTTACTGAGAGGGTTTGGGTTTGATGGTCTTTGCAAGTCCCTCTCAGCTGAAGGCTGCTGTTAGCCCTGCCCTCAGTGTCCTCTTCAGCGCAGTGAACAAGTTCAGCTCTTTCCCATGCTTCCTGCAGGCCACCTGTCCAAAGCTCCTCACTGACCTCACTGCATCCAGCTGAACCCTCTCCAGCTTCCCTAAGTCTGTTTAACCTGGCTTGCAGGTGGCAAAACTAAGCTTGTATTTCCCAGTGGTGCCTCATCAGGACCAGGAAGGGCAGGCTAAAAGTGTCCATCAATCTGTCTCCCTCCACATAACACAGCTGCTCTTCCACCTTGTTTGCAGAGAACCACACACCGTTGACTCATATTGAACTTGGCATCTGCTGTCATTCCCAGATCATTTCCAGCAGGCCTGCTCCTCAGCCAGCCAGTTCCTGCTCTGTACCAACGTCCCTGGCACGGAGATCAGCACTTACTCCTGTTGGACACCGTGGGGTTTCTGTTGGAATGATCTTCAGGTTTCTCAAGTTCTTCTGCATCAAAGCTCTGCCTTAACTGTGTCAGCAATGCCTCTGCCCTGCCCCAGCTTCAGTATTGTGGGCATACTTGCTGAGAGGACCTGCTGTGTCATGGCCCAGGTCGTGGATGAAGACACTGAACAGTTCTGCCCTATTATTGACCAGTGGCTCTACTTTTACAACATCCTGATCAAGCCCCTGATTGCTCCCCTTTGAGCTTCCCTGTTGAGTTAATTTTCAGCCCAGCAAGTTGTTCATTCACCCAACACATGTGTCTTCACCTACCAAACAAGAACGCTGAGGGACGTGGTGTTGAGAGCATCTATAAATAAAAGTGTATTACATCTTGTTACTCTTCTGTTGTCTACATACAGTTATTTCATATGGCAGACAGTCAGATTGGTCCTACATGTAAATCCATGCTGTTCCTCCTGATCTTCTGGTCTCTCATATGCATGGAAAGAGACTCCAAGAAGATATGTTCCAAAATGCTTCTAGCACCTGAGGTAAGCCTGACTGACTTATGGTATACCCAGATCTCCTTCTTGCCTTTCTTAAAGGTGAGCATAATATGAACCTTCTTCCAGTTCTCTGTGGCCTCTCTTCATCACCACAGGTGACAGGAGCCCACAGGGGCATCAGCCAGGTCTTTCAGCTGTCTTGAATGAATCCTCTCCAGACCCCTGGTTTTGAATACCTTTGTGATGATCCTGCTGTCCCTCTGAGGGATGAAAGCCAAGAGTAAGTTGCTATGAACACACATGCATTCATACAAGTTTTATTTTTTTTCTTTCTAGTTATTCAAGCCTTGATCTGAAAGTGGGTTGGGCTGATTTATATGCTTATACTACTTGGTTTCAGACTTAGAAAAGAGAGTCCATCTGAAATAAAATTTTCCCACTGATGCAAATTTCAAATTATTCCAAATATTTTAATGTCATTAGGATCGCTCCAGATTAAAACAAAACAAAACAAAATAAAACCAAACCAAACAAAAAAAGACCCAAACAGAACAAACCACAAAAAGAAAACCAGGCCCTTTGTCATGATTTGTGAAAGAAAATAACCATGACATAATGCAGAAAAGCAATGAATTATGAGCAAGTGGAGATTTTTTCATCATTGCTGGAACAAAAGCAATTGGGTTACAAAAGCTGTCTACACTGTATGCCATGCTCTCTTTTCCTGACAATAAACTGGATCACCTCCTCCGTACTCCCAGCACCTGACTGCCCTTTTTTCCAGCCTCCTCAACACCTTCAGCACTGTGATCCCAGGCTCTTCATGCTCCATCATGTCTCAGCCCCTCTCACCTCTTAGAGCCATCTTTATATTTTCAGTACATAAAATATACATCTCCATTTTGTTAGCTGGTGGAGAGGAGACAAATGTCATGGGTAGTTTATACATCTTAGTGACTGGACTGGATTGACTGGCCATGCAGCCTCAACCTCCTCACTGATGGCATAAGTCTCCTTTCCTTTTCCTCTTTAAGATATTTATAGGGTTGGTCTTCTGTACTCAACTAGTGATATGTGCAAAACTCATAAGATTTTGAGACCTTTAAGATGTGTAACCACCTGGTAAATTTAGTTGAAACTGGTCAGCAAGGTAAAGAAGGTGCCAAGAAAGTGGAACAACAGACAGATGGACAGTATAAACTTTCCTCAGGAAAACAGAGTAAAATTGAGGGTTTGTAATTTCAGTAATGTTTGTTATGATTTCAAGTTAATTATGTCTGTCCAAACATTCTTACGTCATGTATTTTAACAACAATAGCTATTAAAATCTATTCTTTAAGGCAATTCACAACAAATCAAATGCAGAACACTAGAGCAGTGAACAAAGCAAATTACAGAATCATCATAATGCTTTGTTTCCAGTGCCGAAATCCCAGCCATGATTATTTTATTTAAACCAACTTCTCTGAAACATTTTACCCAAGTGTTCCAATCAGTCATGAACTCATCCAATCTATCATTGTCTGTTGGGTGTGCTGCCCATCCTGTCATAAGGGAAATAACATGGAAGACCTGAACTTTCCATCTACCTAGCAGTCCTCACCAAGAATATTTTCCTGGGTACAATGCAGATATTTTGACATCCTTCCGACCAAATGTGTCGCATCATTTGGCAAAAGCCCAACTGACACATGATGGTGTATTTGTGTGTCATACTGGCCACATTGTGGGCTGCTGATCTGGGAAAAAAGGAGCTGGGGATTTTCCCAGCTCTGGAGATCCTGCAGCTCAGTGAGCTCACAGCCTCCCAGCACAGGGCAGTGCAGAGATGCCATGTTGTGGCAGAGGGGACTGAAATGGACAGTGCTATTCCAGGCCTAGGAAATTTGACTCATCCAAGACCAGTGCCAGTGGCAGCAGGAGCTGAAGGCAGGCATTGTCCTGCAGGGTGCTGAGCTGGATGGTGTCCTCAAACACAGGGCAAATCCAGACACAGCAGCTTTGGTCACTGAGACCTGAATCAGATTCTCAAGTCACTGTGATCTTCGAACAGGGGAATTCAAACAACGGCCAAATTGGCTAGGAACAGGCCACAGATTGTCAAAATTTGTAATGTCTTCCCCAGATGTATTATTTGAGATGGATGAAAAATATGGCCTCACCAAGCAAGAAGAGCCACGGCACTGCTTGTGGATCTGACCCTGCTGCGAAGATCTCAGCAGCAGGAAAGGCCAGGGATCTCCCAAAGTGGAAGTGTTCCCCGAAATGGTGCCAGCTGCCCATGCTGCCTGGCTTGTACTGACCTATATGGCAAAGAGATCCCACCCACTGCTCTGGGCACACGCAGGCTCCGTCCCCAGAGCTGCCTCTGTTGAGACAGAAGCACAGAGGTTCCATGGGTTCTGTAGTGCCTGTGCAAATAAAGAATCAAGACATGTCTATACATATATATTCATCAATGGGTATGTAAAATAATGTATCTATTTAATTTGATGAAGGAAAGAAAGAAACATGGTATTTTTGAAGCCTCAGCTAAAAATATATATATGACACATAATCTCACCCATATCTCGGTCGCTTGCCCATAAAACCAGTGACATGAATGTGGGGTCAAAGCTTCCAAACATGAATTTGCATTCCCAAACCAATATAGGTGAGAATAATTGCATGCAGATGCTGAATGAGCAGGAGTGTGGCCCTCCAGTCTACCAAAAGCTCAAACTGTTAAGTCCATGAAACACCCAAATTACTTCTGTAGGAATTCAGAGGACCAAGAAGGCAAAACAAAGCCACAGATTCCCAGTGCTGAAGGGCCTGGAACAATAATAAGGACATGGATAGTCACACATCCAAGAATCAGATAAGGATGCTATGATTTAAGACAGGCATTATAGGATAAAACAGGAAAACCCCATGCCCCAACTCAGCCATAGCCTCTATACCCACTTCAGGACAGGTGACGATTTTTATTCTGTCTTTGGGCAGAAATAGTGGGTTTTCTTTGAAATAGTCATTGAACTGGCTGCCACAGCTTCGGGAAACCAAAAGGCACAGTCTAAGCAATAGCAGAGAAATTGCAGATCTTAGAAATTTCTGAGTGTATTATGGTATTTCCTGTGTATTATGAAATTTCAGAACGAGCTCTGAAAATCTTTAAATTTAAAGATTTAAATCTTTAAATCTTTTTTTTAAAAAGAGACTGGCAAATCTTGAATGGCTAAACGGGTATTCTGTTGCAGAAACTGCAACAGGGAAGGGGTGGGTGGACCTTAGTCCTAGAAAGAACAATCCAGGAGCTGGGGGATCTCCACAGAGCAAGGTTTGCTCACAGTCAGTCTCACCAGGTCCCTAAGTGAAGGATGGAGTTGGAATCCTTTCCAATAAAGGTCACAGTGGAAATTGCACACCTATGCACTGGGTGTGTGGTTTCAAATAATGCAGAAAACTGGATTTGAGGGCTGCCATTTGATCTGACATTTTAATGCCTGTGTTTTGAGACACTGACAAACAGAGTAAAGCCAGAACATTCAAAAGTAAACAGCACTGCCAGAACATGTGTCATTGTATGTTTCTAATGTTCTCACTGAACTAAAGAGATTGCTTAACTTCTTACTCTTTAATGGGATTCATATAACTGGAAGATTATTGCAAACTATAAGGGCTGTGCCACGTGGCAGAGGTAATTCTGTTCTTGGCACTCTTTGCTCAGCTTTTGCTCATGTTATTGCTATTTAGCAGTTGTGTTTCAGGCTGTCTCAGCTCCACTGCAGCCAGATGTCTCTGATGATAGTAGAATAACATCTAGCAAGGTAATGCCTGTCTTAGTCATCAGCTTTTCAAAACACGTGGTCTCTCCATTGGAAATCTTACAGGAAAGAAAGGAAAATCTCCTCCAATAATTGAGGTTTGTGTGGCCCAGATTTGTGCAGCCCTAAGCAGCTGTGGAGAACCTCTGGATCTGTGGGAGCTGGGTGTCCAATCACGCTGTTGTTGCTCCACTGCCCAGCAGCACTGTCTCACCAGCCAGGCACTCAGTGTGGCTCATGGGTGACCCTGGGCTCAGCCACCTGCTCTGGACTGGGAGCCTGGGAGCCCCCAGGACACTGGGGAACCTGCAGCACAGCTCCAAGCCTCTGCCTTGCTTGGTGAGCATGAACCTGAAGCAGCCAGGCCAGGCAGGACTGCTGGGTCATCTGGCCCCAAGGATCCCAAAACCAGGGAGGGAGCAGGGCTGCCCTGCAAATGCCTGGACCCTGGGCTGCCTGCTGAGGAGCAGTGTCTGGGACAGCCTCAATGGGAGCAGTGCTGGAGCTGCTTCTGCAGCCAGCTGGGGCAAGGTTGGTCACGGTCTGCAAAGGAGTGCCAGGAAAGAGAAAGGTGAAAAGGAAGACTGGGCTGACACTCCTTTGGAAGCAACAATGCAGAAAAGCAGGCAGCTGTGGGGTAAAAGGTTCAGCATTTAGCCCTGGAGGTGCAGACAGAGCTGCCATGAAGCCCATGCAGCAAAGGGGAGGTGACAGCAAAGGGCATCAGCCTTACCTCTGCATTCCCCGAAAGAGTTCCTGTGTAACAACGTGACACTCACAGGACCTGTTAGTGCCAGGCAAAGCTGTGCCTCTATTTAGAGCTTCCTGGTAACTTTCCTTAGCCTACTGTTCAAGGTCTCGTGAAGCTTTTTTTGTTTCAGAGGGAAATCTGTCTTTCACAAATGCAAATTCCTGAGCTGACATGCAGTCACACCTACTATATATGCAGTAACTCACCACAGGCTTAAAATCATGGGGTTCTTCTGGTTTTATTTTAAGATTCAGAAAATATCTTCTTTGTCTCTAAGTTTTGCAGACATTAATCATGTCAAGAATTCCACTGATTGTTGACTGTATATATTTCTAAACTAAAACTATTCGATTTTTACATAATACCAGGTCACCATGAACTGCTGAGGGTGTTTTAATCAAGCATCGTGGGAACTGTTGATGCTAGTACTTGTGATTGAAGTCTGAATAAAGAAGAAACTCTACCACTATGCACAGCAAGCAATGCACCAGATGGGCGTGGAGGTATTTCCATCGCTGAAGCAGCTGCAGTTTAAGTGCCTTCCTTAGCAGCTCCTCTGTGTGCGGCTGTGTTAGGCACCAGCAGAGGTATCCCTGTGCTGCCCCAAGACTTTACTCCCATCTCAGCTGGGTTTGGCTCCACCAAGTCAGAGGTCTGAGCATATACTGATATTAGCGAGGGTAGATTATTACTGGCAGTAATCATTTAAGAGTGATGTTAAATAATCACTGTTTACTTTTGCGTCCTTTCTTGGGCTCGGGTATGTTCAATCCCTACAAACACCTGATAAATCTCTTGAAGTAAATGTAACCTAATGAATCCTCATATAAAATTTTCCTCGGGTTTCTTGGTCTTAAATCATGTCTGACTCTCTACTGGATGAGCAGCCAGGATTACTTGATTCTTTCGAAGAATTTTAAATATAGGTCTGTGCGTAGTTTTGTGTCACTTCAATATAGTGAGTATTTTGCTGAGAGGAAACACCGAACAGCTTTCTGCTCCAAGTTTGCACACAGAAATGTTTTGCAAGACTACATTGACCTGATTTTCAGATATAGAAAATGCAAGTCTTTGATATGCTTTCAGTAAATATTTCTGCAATGCAAGTTGCAATGAAACATGAACAGGTGTTATATGCATGCAAACATACCAGCATCTGCAAAGTAAATATTTCCCTTTTAAAAATACAATTTACTAGACTAGTTAGAGGTTTATTTTTCTCTTTTGAAAAATATATCAAATTTCTACCAAAAGGGTGAGAAAATGTCAAGACATTTCTCAAAGTTATATCAAAGGAGTCATGAGCAGTGTACACATGTTCCAACCAAAACACTCCAGAGATTGCTTGTCATCCTATTCTGTTTTACAGAGGCATACAAAGTTTGGAGTACTTCTTTAAACATTGTTGTAAGAAGAAAAATATTTCCTCCTGAGAAGCACGCAACATGGATGTAATAATGTTTGTCAGCAGTCATGCTTAAATATTTAAGGAAAGGAAAAAGAACCCAAAGAGTTCAAATGGGGCAGAATAATTTCTTACCTGCTTTGAACCTGAGGAGCTGCCAAATACACAGCGCCCAAAGGGTCACAGTCACTACACAACAGGTGACTCCAACCAAAATTCTGTCCCAGTGGGGTGAAGGCATGTTGTAGTGGAGGCTGTCTGCAATGCTATAAAATGGTTATTATACAATCATGCTTTTGTCATAAACTATTAACTACTTGACTAATGATAAAACTTTAACCTTTTCCGTTCTAAAAAAGAGTTTTGGCACCTGTGTGTTTATTACCCCTTGGGGACCGACTCTGGTCCTCAATCCAGATCTGCACGTACCCTGGGGTAGGCGGTGCTGGCTGGCTCAGGGTGAAAGTCAACACAGACAAAGTGAAGAAGAAAATAGAGTTATTTTAAGAATGAGTTGGAATAAACATGTCTTTTTTTGTCATCAGCATTCAGTGGATTAATTCCCATTGTGTAAGTAGGGACAGTACCTTGCTTTTACATGGTGTTTTTTGCTAGTGAGGAAAGATTTGTTTGGCTTTTTTAATTACCAAAGTAATTACATCTCACTTTAAAAAACAGGACTCAACAAGCTTCTGTGATGTGCAGAGGATGTACAGAAATGCAGTCAAAAAAAAGGGTTCTGGTCTCTTGGGATGTGGCTCAATGGTCTAGCCATTAGATACTGCTGATACTGCTACTACTCCAGACTACAACTCCTTTAACGCCTTACAGATTGTTATGATGTCTTTTCCTCTTATCAATAATAAAGATGAGCAATATAAGATACATATTTATTTTAATTTAATTGGTGGCAATCTGCATCATATGAGTATGATAATGATACTCATATTCAAAATATTCATACTGAAAATAAAAAATGTCTCATCCAAGACACTCTATATGGAAGAAAACTACTCAGAACATAGGAAAGACTGTGGAAATGCTGAAATAATTAAGATTACTTTTACAAATGGGAGCACCAAAATTGTTAACGTGCTTCTTCAGACAGCCAGATCTCTTAATAGTCTGCACACAAAGGTTTTGGTTAAAGCCAGGCTGTGCCACCACCCCAGTGACAGGCTGGTACAAACCTTTAGGAGGGACTGGGCTGCATGCTGTCCCTCTGTCCAGTCGGGGGGTGTCTGCCTGCCTGTCTGTGGTAGCCCTGTCGTTACAAGCATGTTTCTTGTCCTAGATCTTTCCTCTCTCCGTGTTATTCTCATTTGCATGGGAAACAGAAAAGGGAAAAGATCCTCAGTGCTGGATCAGCACAGAGACACGAGGAGGGCGCAGTGGCACTCCGGTGACAGGTGAGAGTCCGGGGTGGCAGCAAACAGCCCCCGGGGGCCACCGGAGCCCTTCCACTCCCTAAGATGCCCGGCTGCAGTTCCCTCCGGGGGATTGCCAGGGAATGGGAGCCTTCATCGGAGAGAGGCAGGCACGGGCTCTGTGGGGCAGGACAGCCGTGTGTGGAGGCTGGGTGGCACAGCTCGAGTGGCCCCAGGGTGCATCCAATGCCCGGGATCCCCTGGAATTGGAAGTATTTGCGGGGCTGGCCAGGCAAGCCCTGGGAGCCTGAAGGCTGCGTGGCCCAGCTCTCAGACTGTGAACAGCAGCAATGCTCAGCTGGACAGGAACATCTCCTCATCATCCTGCTCACAGAGAATGCTTTGGAGCCTTGAAATGTTAATTACGTTACAGCCTCCTGCCATAAGCAGTTAAATGTTTGCTTTTCTGCTGTTTAAAGGGATAAGAATGTAAAACTGGATCTGAGACACACGGGAAGATGCTGGTTCCTGAGCAGGACTCTTACAGACAAAACAGACCCAAGTGTAATTTGGTTCTTGAAGGCGGGGAAGCTGAGGCCCAGAACAGTTCAGTGACATTAAGCTCCACCCAACTTTGCTAAACTCAGTCTGAGGTTTGTGGTATATTGAAAGCATACCCAGCTACTGAATCACAGGTCTGAGTCCTTTGCTAATAGAAATGCTGCTAGATGGTTGCAGGTATTTTTAAATGACAAAATAGGAAAGAAATCGTAATTCATCCTCATGGTTACTTACACTGCCCTTCCTATTCAACAGAAACAGCATCCCTGCTTCTTTCCTTTACATGGCTAACATCATCATGGGTATCTTTGACTAGAATGTTGAGTTTAGATATATGAAATACTAAGAGTCCAAAACTTTGGGTTGCAAGCCCAGCTTTGCAAATGGAAGACAGTTTGTCAGCTGGGAAGTTGCAATAGGAATGTGAGCAAAACTGATTGTGAATTTCTAACTTCAAACGAACACTTTATATAAAATACAGAGGAAAAAAAAATTTGTAAGGCACCAGATGGCAAAACCAACACAAATGAATGAACACCTCTTAAAAGATGGTATACTTTTATTTATGAAAATATTAAACCATGTTTATATGATAGGATAATCAAACTGAACGGGAACCTTAACACTTGCAAATTTGTATCTGTGATGCAGCTGCAGGGAGATAAAATCGCTCTTGAGTGGCTGGATATGTTTCTTCTGCTTTACTCCATTTCTTTTAAGCCTTAATTAGAGCCAGATGTTTCTTATTTCCTTTCTTTTTTGTTTTCAAGTGTGCACAAAGCATGGTGCCAGCAGTAAACACCATCTTTGACTTTTTTTAATGTGTCAACTGCATCTGAGTCAGAGTCACAAACCAGTAAAATTCCAGCAAAGCAGTGCAAGCTTTCACTCCTACCATCATTCCCACTGGAAGATTGGGATTGTTGTTTCCTGCGGCACAGGAGTCATAAAAATCCCACCGTGTGTCTGAGAACCCTGCCCCTGGTAAATAACACAGAGGCAGGAGGCTGGAATGCTGTATACCATGAACACAGCTGCCCCTCCCATGCTCTTCAGAGTGCTGGGAGTGATTTCTTTGCTTAATTGCCACTCAGCTGTATGGATCTGCAGCCTGTTTTCCATTTCTTCCTTCTCCTCCTCAGGGAGGCAGTGGCTCGTAACCACGGCATACAGGCAAAACCATTTCTGCTCCAATTTCATGCCTTTATTGTACCCTTACATGGACCTCTTAGCTGTCATCTCTAGCAGAGTGTTTTGTCAGTAAATGGCAGAAGTCTAAAGGTGAGAGCTTCCTTTCTAAACTAAATTGCTTAGTATCGCTGTAGTATTTATAATTATGGTTTCCATCTACTTTTCTAAATGTATTTTCATTCTAAGAAGTGTATCAAATATAGAGATCCATGAACTGCAACAGTTACCCAGCATAGAGATAGAAATTAGTGTTCAAAAAAAAGTCATCTGAGGACAAGTTATTCCTTATTTGACAAATATTTTGAGCAAGCACATATTGTACCTAGAATAGATTTTAAGGACAAATTTTCCGGCAGTTTTCCAGTTGTCTTTCTCCCTTTTAACAGATGTGCTCTTTGTTACTTAGTCCTTGGGAGTCAGGCTCCCTTCCACTACTGCACATGCTGAAGCTCTTTTTGGATAAAAAACTGTTCTGTTTTCTTCCACCAAATTCTGTACCAGCAACTCCTACCCCAGCTGCTGTTTGGAGGAACTGAAACATTTTGGGGAAGGGTACCTGATTAAGGTACCTGATCCACTGAAGTTTTTTAGTGCCTAAGTTTTAAGGATGAGTGAACCTGGAGGATTCAAATTCCTTGCTGTCATTTTTGCTCTTCATTCATGCTATCTTTAGTTACAAGGGAAAAAATAATTTGTTTACAGAATATAGAACAAACATCACAGTTTCAAATGACAAGGTAGTACTGACCTTTTTTGAATTAAAGTGCAACTTGCTCAAATATCTGGATGTGTTATGAGAGTAACCTGTTTATCCCACCCCATCCTGTCCCATAAATGGTTACATTTTTCCCCTGAAAACATGGCAGACGTCTTACATGGATAAATCAATTTTATTTAAATAAAATTACAGGTGTATTTTGTCTAGTAAAAACTAACATATAGTTTTTTTCAAAGGCACCAATATTTTAAAATAATTTAAATTTTCTTGAGAGCAGCTTCCTTTTTCTGAGTAGTGTTTGTAAACTTGTTGGACTTCTCTCCCCTCATTCGACTCAGGCAATACCTGCTGCTTGTGAAATGATGAAGGTTGTACCTTTTTCATTGTAATAGGTGCCCTCCTGTTCCTGGGCATCTCTTTTGAACACAGGAGAATGGGTCAGGTGTTCCATGTAGCAAAACCCCACTCTGAAACAGGGTGTTCCTTTCCTTTGTGGCACCATGCACTTGTCAGGGACAAAGCCCCACAATGACACTCAATTTGCATGTACTGTAATTATTAAAAATTAAATTCAAAAAACTGCTGTGTCTTTGAGACTTCAGGATCTGTTTTTCCTTGCATTTCTCCAAGGTTGATAATGCAATGCCACCTTTTCTAATGTGAGGAGAGAGCCTTTTGCACAAAGCCTGCCCTACACTTGTGTGTCATAGACTGCATCAGCCTCCAGTTTGGGCTTCTTTAGAGGTGTCTTTGCTAAGCATGGCTGCACCGAAACCAGCAGACACGTGCTGGGCTTATTCATCCAGTTCTGTGATCATTTACAGGAGATTCAAGCAGGGGCACAGAGGGATGTGCAGGTGATACCTCTCAGCAGGCCAAATCCTGCTCAGTTTTTCCCCCAAAAGACCCAGCTGTACTGCCACTGCTGGATAAGGACATAGCCAGAGTCCCCAGCTCCTCCCCATGGGAGGAATGGTGTCAGGCAGCCAATCTCTGGCCAATGAGTTCAAGTACTGTCACTTTTTCCTTCTGTAAAAGCAGGGAATTGTTTTTGAAAGGAGATTTTGCCAAGCACCTTCCATGTGCACAGCTCACCCATGAGGTTCACTTCATCAATTGATTTTATTATTGTGACAGACTTTTGTAATAATCCCCAGGTTCTCTTTGATGCACAACCATCGTCTTCTCTGCCCAGCACTACAGAAGGTTTGTAGCTCAACCATTCTAACAGGAAAAAGGATCTACCCTTTAAAAAAAATCCCCACAATTTAGAGACAACAGTGATGTGGTGCAACGAAAGTAAGATCGTAACAGGGATACATTTGGCAAATGTATCCCTGCTGCAATTAACAGGCAAGCTCCTCAGGGAAGCCCTGGATCTTCCTTCTCCAGAAAATCTGATTTTAATGGAACCACAGTAATCAAACTCAAGTCTTAGATTTGCAGAGTGAATAGAATTATTTCAGAGTTTGTAGTAAGACCACTGTAGAGCTGAGACACAGAGCTACAAACATACCATACCAGTACCTATCTTACAAGAATGTCCAGAGACAGGCTTCACTAAAGTTTGCCAAAATCTCCAAGAGCCTTCAGAGAAAGGCATTGAAAAAGGGCCAACAATAGCTAAGAAAAGCAGTGATCTTTGGCTAGCAATGTGCAATTTCCTCCTTGACATTTGTAAATGTAGAAATGTATGCAAGCCAACTACTCTTGCTTTCCAAAGAAGATTCATCTGGATAATCTGACACCTGGTTACAGGTGTTACTTCACAATACTTGGCAAACAGCTAAAATAATTTTTTTAATTGCCAACTGAAGTCTTCTAAGAAGACATACAAAAGCTCAGGCAGTTTGTTGTGCTTTTCATTGTGCTTAGGTTATCTCTTTAGTTTAGAGATATGGCGCCCTAATATTTGCATGGTATTAAATGTATTTATCAAGAAAAGCAGTGAAGAAATTTGCATTGGTCCTGCCTGTGAGAAGCAAAGTTGTTTCTGATGATCTCCTTCAGAATAAACAACACCACTGATTTTGGAAAGGCACTGACAGACTAAAACACAGCATGTGCAGCTAAGAAAGGTGCTCCTTGAAAAAAGGGAGACAAAAGATAGATCTTAAAAGTGAAATAAATATTTATGTTGCATTGAAGGTAAAGTAGTTTTAGAAAAAGCCTGTAAGGATTTTTTGGGTCTTGGGATCCCTTTGATCCCGATAGTTTGAGGTACAAACTATTTTATTAACTAGCTTTTTTAAGCAATCAGTTTGCTGCCATTGGCCATAAACACTATGCTTTTCACTAGATCAGTTTGCATGGAGAAAATAAATGCAATTAAAAGTGGTGTTATTTTTTAATTCCCTCACTGGTGTTGGTAGCTGGGTATGGAGCTACTAAGAAGGCAGCATCTGCCCTCCCTGCACAGTTCACTGTGCAGCACTGTGCAGGCTGCCTGGTGACTGAAGGGGTGATACAGGGAAAGGGATGCAAAACCATCTCATCCTGCCCACAGAGCAGAATTACCCACTCCTGACTCAGGTGGTGGGTCACACGTCTGCTCTGAATCCTGCAGAAAACCACCAAATTCCACCTAAGGAAAGGAAATATCTTTGGGAAAGAAACTGGTTTTGCAGTTAGGTGCTTCCTGACTGGACACCCCTCAGCCTTTCTGGAAAAGAAATTGTTCCAGGCATCAAGGGAAGGCAGAGTCACTTCCACCGCCTTGAAAAGTCAAAGGACAGCAAAGAGACAGGACTGTCTAGGCACAAGCACAAACAACCACACTGCGTTTTGATCACCATACACATCTTTGGTCCTCCTGCCAGGCTTGGTGGTGTCTCTGGTGGGGTGAACACACTACACACCTTTACTACTGCCTTTACTTCAGTGAACCACTCAGTGGGTTCACAGTGAGAAGTTCTTTCTGTTTAACACAAAGCCACAAGCAGAGACACAAAGCTGTTACACAAGATAGCTGTAAGACTGGTTTCTTTATCTTGTTCTACTGTTATCCAGGTCTGCACAGTTATTTATCCACAGGTACTTGCAGGGCAACCAACACACCTATTTAGACACCCTGATTATGGAAACTTCATGGTCCAGCAGCAACTGAAAATCGTTTTGCTTAGCTTTTAATAAGGCAAACATACAGACTGCATTGTGCCACCTCATCCACGACAAGTCTGTCTAATTCTAGTCTGATTTTCTGTGAAGCATGTGATAAGCAAGGTACTAGTGCAACCACCATGAACCAATATCAAGCTTACCCTTCACAAAAAAAAAAAATTCTGTGTAGATGTAGACATCATAGAGGATTGATATTTGCAAAGCAAGTCATAGTAAAGAATGAATAAGATGGCAAAAAAATGTAGAAATGAGGTATCAATTAGCCTAATGGTTGGAGTGGGCAAACTGGTCAAGCCACACTCATGCTAAATTTCTTCTTCTGATTCATGATCTCGTTCAGATGTTTTCAGTAAACCCATTTCCATGGGCTGGGACTGCTTAACCTTCGAACGGACCGCCCTGGAAACAACAACAAAAAAGTTGTCAATAGTTAATCAAGGGCTCATCTGACCATTTTTTACATGGTAAAATCCTGTGTAACTCTTGTGTTTCATCAGCCAGTTAGGATGACCCATTCTGTGATTCTGTGGTTAGGAAGTGCTGCCTTTACTGATACATCCTGACTGTACAGCTTGTAAGCACTTGTTCTATGGACATATCCCAGAGCACTTCAAACAAGCCTCAGTGAACACTCCAGAAGGTTCAGTGTTGTGCAGGCACTGTGTTCACTTGGGAAGGGACCATAAAGCTGTGAGAAAAAGAGAGTCTGGCCAACCTGCCCTCAGAGGGGAACTCTGCTCCTCTGTGGCCTCGTCTGATGCTGCAACAGCCACTGGTCCCAGCATCAGAAGGGACGTGAGATTTCTGCCTTTTTCTCAAGAGCTGCTCCTCTTTATACAGCAAACCAGTTACCCAGCCTTGAGTGCTGGTGCCTTTCAGACTGAGATACAAAAGGACTGGCAGCTCAGTGCAAATCAAGACTGGAAGAACTATGTATTTAACATGATAAAATAGGGCTATTAGGGTGGTGGGGATAAAGCAAGGGGTGAGAAGCATGTTTAGGACACTGCAGGAAAAGGCTTGGTAAGGTCCTGTGGACAGAAGGTGATCACATTCTATGATCTGATGGCAGAGGCATTTTTACAGCCAAATTAACACTGAAGTTGGAATTTTGTCAGAATTAGCACTGGGCAGCGAGGAAAAGAGCTAACTTTATACATTAGGGAGTGAAAATGACTGGTGACAAAGAAATCAGGTTTGATCACAGGAAATTTCTAGCAAGGAATTCTATGCAATAATCTTCACAGTAAAGTCATGAAGCCTGCTCTCTAAGCCACTTAAAATTAGCAGAAATGAGCAGTGGGTGACAAGATTCTGCAGGTAAAAAAACCTCCTACTTCTGACTTTGTATGCACTTACAAATGTGGAAGATTATTGGCGCTCATTTTATGTGACAAGTATTATGCTGTGCTATCAGAGCTGCATTTTTGGATGTGTTTTTTCCCCTTTCTACTGAAGCAATTTCATGTGCTTTTCATTGATTACTAGTAACTATTTTTATTTTACCTTGCAAGACAATTACTTACTTCATAGAAACCTTTTCACTTCTTAGTGAAACTTTTCTAAAATAAACCTCCCACTAGAATAAACAGACAAGTCACTGCAGTTTTAGTGCTTCAAGTAACTTACCAGCTGACAATTGTGTAATTCACTGCAAGTATAAGAAAAGCAAAAGCATAATGCCAGCAATAGCACATGGTCAGGAACATCATGTTAGTGTGATCCGTCTGATTCCACTCTGGGCTTCCATTCGGAGGATAAAGCACAAAGCCAATCTGTAGTAAAATAAAAGAGATTTAGTACATGCCATTTGATGAGCATCCTGGGCCATATCCTGTTTTATGCTACCCAGCACAAGGCAGACATTTAATTTTCTTATGGTGTTGCTTATTTCTGTGTTTACTATTAAAAACAATTTTGCAGTCAGTCTCAGGTGTGATGGATCACTTTAAACATCTCTGTGCAGAAATGCCTTTGAAGATAAAGTGCCAGTCCCAGAGACCCACTGTTCTTGCCCAGAAAATTAAGGAGCCTGCCCAACAGCCCAGCCCTGCAACAATCACAATTATGGACTGTAAGGAAAGGGGCTGGTGCTCAGCCCTGTGTGCTCTGAACTGAAATCACCTCATGGATCAGAAAACCTGCCTGGCCATTTGCACTGCCTCCCTTCTTCCCAGCAGTATCTGGGAATGCATTACATGGCTGGGAAGATGAATAATCAATGAACAAATAAAGGGGAGCCACAGTTCTATTTCTTCTGGGCCATCCAAGGGAAAGGTCAGAAATGGCATAAAAATGGAGCTTCTTCATGCAAGACTGTAAGTTCATGTGAAATACATAGCTGATTTGTTTATTCAGAGCTGGGAAAGATCAAATTCATACTTGTGCATAAAATGGGAAAACAGTTAATCCTGTGGCTATGCAGGGTCTGCATGACAAACATCAACCCTCTGTTCTGCTTAATACTATTCAAAGTCATCACTCAGCAGTTTAGCTGAGAATTTAGAAACTGGGAAGAGGAGAGGAAGAAGGAGGGGAGTGAATTTTGCATTTCCATGCAGAGAATTCAATGAATGAGGGTGTTGATGATGCAGAAAGTCCCTTTACCTTTTACAAATTTCCTGTGCTGCAGCCAGTGTGTGGTTTTCAGTCACACAGATGGTTGAAGTCTGATGCGGGTGTGAAAAAAGCCACACTTAAATTTCTTCTATTTTTAGTATTTCAATTTTTACTTTGAAACAAAGCCCACATTGTCTCTAGAGCTAAAGAAATAATCTGTTCTAGAATTAGACTAGGCAGAAAACAATGAATAAATGGTTGCATCTATTCCTCCTATGTAAAGCTTCTTAAATATCTGTCTGGAAGTTTGCAAACAAGAAAATAAAACAAGAAAATAAACCAGCAAGTGCTGCAGCATCACATTCTTGAGTTCACTTATAGAAAAATACAGCCAGTTCTGAGGTCTGTCTTCATGCCAGAGCAAGCATTTAAATATTTGATTTGGTGCTGAGTGTCCAGTTCTCCTAAGAAACAGCAAACATTTTTATTCATCGTGTCTGGCCAGCATAGAAAAAAGGGAAGCCAGTCTAGACATGCCGGAAAGAAAAATCAGTGGAGTGACCTCAATTCCCCACTATAAGATGAAACACACATCAGCACCAGTGCTCCTATTTCTGTTACAAACTCCCAGCAGCTCCTGAAATCTCTCTCTTGTTCTGGCAGCAGAGAAAGAGTCGCTGTCAAATATCTGTTATTGGATAGACTCACAAGTAAGTGAGGGCATGGAAGCTACCTTTTGAGGAGTCCTTTCAGGAGCCACACCCCTGAAATATTGAAGTTTTGGCTGTTCTTCTTTCTGCTCAGCTCCCAGAGCACTAGAAAAGCAGGAGGCTTTACATCACCCTGTCTCCTAATGAGAATCTGTAACTTAAGTACCTTTTGAACCTGGCAATGTCAGTGAGGCCTTTGCTTCACCTGTCCAGTACTACACTGGGTGTCTACTCACTGCTCCAGCAGCTGACAGTAGAGACTCTCTTTGTAAAGAACAACATATATTTCCTATTTCCATATGCTCTAAAATCACTGCCACTTGGCTGCATTGGTCAAATTTGGAACAGGATGTTACAGGGATCAGAGAGCTCTGTAATATGGAGAACTCAGGAAAAACACTTTAGCTTCTTTATTGATTCAAATAAAAGGCACTTGAAGTAAAACAGTTGCTGCTTCTTCTTCTGTAAAATGGCTATGAGAACTACTTTTAATCCTTAAAAGGAATTTTTTTTTCTGTATCTCTTTAAAGGAATTTATTTTCTGTAATTCTTTTGAGGTCTGTGTTTAAAAGGCATATATATATAACCTGTGAAACATCTGCAAAGGGTTAAATGAGTAATTTTGGTGAGGAAGAAATTACAAAGGCAGAAAAGTGACCTACCTGCCAGAACCAGCTGCCTTGTAATATGCAGAGGCTTGTACGGAGCATCTCTAGCACAATGCTGCCACGGAAAAAAACTTCCAAAAATATGCAGGCAGCAGCTCCAAAGATAGCAAATAGCAGTAACTGATGAACATGAACATCCAGCATGGCTCTCCCATGAAGATGGTAGCAGAAGAGAAAACCTGGAATAAATTGTGATCAGTTTCAGATAATTTCTTCCCTTGCAATTTCCCTGCATCTGCTTTTAGAAAACAGTGTAACATTTCTGGCATTTCTCTTTGTGCCACTATCACCTTCACTCACGCTGGCTTTAGCTAACCAGGTGTGCACCATGTCAGTACCTACATCAAACACATGCCTGAGCAACTGAGCACTTGCCCAAAACAGGCTTTTGCTGCTATTTTCATAACATTTGCTGTCTGAGCAGGTAGGAAAGCTAAGATACACCTCTGCAATGTGGGATCATGACCTGGGCAGTGTAAGGAGGGCCAAGACTGATCTTTTTGTGATCTCTTTGAAGTGTCTCAGGGAGTGAAACACCCAGCTCCCAGAGGGTCATTCCGTAAGGCTGATTTGAGATTCCCAGACCAATGATCAATACCCATCCACAGGATTCATGCACATCCCTGCAGGGAGAGGCAAACTGACCTTCAATGAAGACTGCTAAGGAAAGCATCATCCTGTCCATGGCCGCTGGCAGCGCGTTGGTCCCGTGAGCCACGATGTCCACCAGCCCTGAAATGCCATAGAAGAGGTACATGGTGGCATGCTGCCAGTTCATCAAGTGATCCCAGTGCTTCTTCTCATAGTTGTACAGCTTCAGATGAGGTCCATCAGGAACAAACTGCTCAGCCACCATCCCTGTGCATGAAACAAGAAGAAAAACTGTTTGTTGTGGTACTTAAGGTATAAACTGATGACAAGTCTTTACACAAACAATAGAGGCAGCAGTACATCCCCATGCAGCATAATGCCAGTAAGTTTGAGGTTTTAGCATCACATAATCTGGAGAGTGGAGAGCCAGGAGAAATCAGGCTTCAGCTCCACTCCTGGTGGAGCTATTTGCATCTTGCAGTTTCCAGCAGTGAAAATGAAAACAGCCATTCTGTGTTGCTTTTTCTTCTTTTAAACAATTGCTATTGTAGTAGTCCTCTGAGCAGGTTTTTCAGCTGCCTTTTCCAATGGTTCAAACATGAGCATAACATACACTAAAGTCTCCAAAAGAAAGATTTACCATTTCAGTACCCTGCCACATGCAAGATGACAGAGTTCCGACTCATAATTCAAAGGGGACTTTTCCTCTAAAGCCATAAAAGGAAACCCCTCCACCATGCAGAGTTATTAAAAGTCCCATGGGAATGTACACAGAGTGAGTATTTCAATCACTGCTCCACTCTCTCCCTTACCTTGGCCCCTCAGTGTCTTGCTAACTAGCTGAGGTACTCCAGCAAGGGAAAACTGCTTTTAAATTCTTTATATGATCAATGAAGTTTGGGGAGGGTTTAAAAGTTGTTCTGCTTTTAAAACATTAAAGCTGATTATACTGTTTATAAAGCATAGGCCAGCTGTATAAGTAGATATGCTGTACTGCAAATGCAGTGTTGTTCCACCTTTATTTCCAGTTTTCCTAACATGGAAACAGCAGGTTTTACTCCTGATGCCTTTACTGTCTGTCTTAGCCAAGTGGTTTTTCCATACTTTCATTTTGAATCGGAATTTCCATATGTTAAAATAATAGCTTGTGGTTTTAAAGTGAAAATAAAACCAGTAGATTGATGTTTTAGCTGTTAAACTACCTCTAGGCACAGACTGGGAGATTTGTAAGAAAGATGTCCACAGTCACGCCTCAAAATGAATGCTATTATTTAGATTTTTATAATTTTTTAATGATAAAACTGTAGACAAAACATCCCTTCGGTGCTGATGTGTCTTAACAGAGAGGACGGAAAAGCAAGAAGAAGACTGTGTCACAGCCTGCACCTTGATTAGAAATGAGGCAACTCTGGGCATCTAAAAAAGAGCAGACAAATAGAATCTAGAAATGTAAAAATGCTTAAAATTTAGAGAATTTTCAACTTGAGCCGCAGGTGCTGAGCTCCTCAGATCCTCTGTTGTTTAGTTTAGTTACCCTCTAAAGCTAAATCGCTACCACACAGCCTGCCAGGATGTAAACAAGAGCTAAACACTTCCAGTCAGCTACACAGTTCCCAAAACCATCCCAGTGGGTTTGTACCTGGCCTGGACACAACAGAAGGACAAACAGCTCCCCCACACCCCAGCACAACAGTCCTGCAGCAATAAGATCTGGACTTCAGTCTCTTTGTGTGAATATTTTCACTTTTGACTGAGATTAATAAAAATTCATCTGCATCATTTACATATTTTACCAATAAATCAGTGGAGGCTTCCAACATCTGAGATGGTTGAATTCAAAATAGAAAAGCAACACCTTCACAGTCTGGTGCTCCCAGTGCGCACATGAGAGCCCCTTGCCCAAGTACCTTCTCTCTCTCCATGAACAGTGAACAGTTCATGAACACTGAGATGTGGTCAGGAGCAGTCAAGTGGTCAAGAGTGGTCAGGAGACCTCACAGAAGCTCCAGAAGAGCACTATGGATGGAAACCATGTTATGGCCACAGCTGTGTGATTAACAGCAGCAGCCCCACCACTTCTCAGTGCTTAAAGGGCAAAAGAGCAGAGCACAAGGAGATCCATTTTACCAGAGAACAAAATTTAAAGCAAAAAGTGTTAGAAGGTACAGCCTGCCTTTAGTCTGCCTCACTTACCAATGAGGGCAAAGACAGCTTTGATGATGCCCTCAACAAACTCCAGGCGCTGGAATCCTGCCCTGGAACCAAGGTAGCAAGCGTTCTTGTTTTTTCGACAGGCGTACTTCAGTGGATACTTCACTGACCACCACAAGCCAAAAAGAAGGAAAAAGCTTCCAGGGAGGGCATGCCCTTTGAAATTGCCCATGGTTTTCTGCTAGGCAATACCTGAGGAGAAACAAACAGAGACCAATTATGGGAATAGTGGGTTATAATTTTAAAGTATCTCCTTGCACAGATCAAACAGGTATGACTGAATTGAGTACTCACAGTTAATTTAAAAATAAATTTGGGTACTTATCTTCCCAGCCAGTCTCCCCAGGTTCACAGCTTTGCAGAAGCACAGGCAGAGACCCAAGTGCAGAGCAGCTGAAATGCAGAGCTGGCAGTCAGCAGGGTAGGAGAAGGAAAAGCCATAGCACACTATGTCTTGCTGTAGAAGTTGTGCTAGTGAAAGAGAGAACCTGAATCCTCACTATTTGGTGCTTTCCCCTTTAGAGAGGGTTTTATATTTTTTTCCTTCACAAAAGGAAACCAAGTCAACACCTGACTGAAGGAAAAATGAATTGCATACCCATCAAAGGGGTAAATACTCACTAGTAAATTGTATTTTTTATTTCAATCCAGATGTCTTGTTATGATTTACAAACATGAAGTAATTCTCATTATTTTATGGTTGAATTATGTACCCACCACTAGATATATATTATCAAGTACATCAAGTGCACTGTGTGAGAAGGTTATTACTTGGTCAGGATTATATGGTCATTTAAAAGCAGTGCCATTCATAATCCTAGTAATTCTGGTCATCATCCCAACATTTTGGGATAGTTGCCTTCAAGCCTGTGGCAGTGGTTTCTTCATTAAAATGACAGTTCTAACATTAAATTGCAATTTTTCTTTAAGAAATTTTAAATTGAGTTATCGTGCCTCATGCCCCAAAGGCATACTGAGTCTCTGCACAGGCAGCAATCAAGAATAACCACTTCAGGAGGATTGGCAGTCTGTACTTTCTGTTATTATTGTTGCTGACTTAAAAGTTCAATTGCCACACTGCACTGGAGCTATCTGGCTATGAATGGATCATGGAAGCTCTGGTATATTTTTCTTTTCCATGAGTATTTGCTACATCAGCTCTGCATAAGAAGTTTTAAACTGCAGCTTCTGGGCCATGGAGTACTTGCAGCTGGTTCACATAAGGCTGTCTAGTCACGTAGTGTGAGCCCTCTCCTATTTCTGGAGGCTAAACTCCACTGAAAACTTTACCTTTTTTTTTTTTTTTTAAGAAGAGAAACTTTTCCACATGCACAGGTCCAGGAACTCTCCTAAAACTATCCCAACTGCATGAGGAGAGGTGAGCTCTATAGCCACAAAGGAGAAGAAAAGAAAATATGACTGTTCATGCACAGCATGAGTCTGGTGTGATTTAAACAGGATGCTGAAGAGGGTCCTGCAGCCCTGCCTGTCTCCTCTTCCAGAGCTGAACTGTCCCAATGTAAGGGCTGCTGAGTGGGAGAGGTGAGCTTTAAAAGCTTTCCCTAGATAATATCCTGCTTACCTAATTTCTAGGGAAGCACTGGGGAAGTACAAGAGCAGAGAAATGTGATGCTGGTTGCCCAAGCAAGCCCATTTCTGGATGTATCCCTGCAGATGTTGCAGAGTCTGGCATCTGCGTGTGGAAGCAGGGAAGGAGAGCGTGTGGAGATGGGTGCACCGAGCTCAGGGAAGCAGCACCTGCCAGTCATGGGGCAGCCAAAGGGGGCACGAGGGACATGTTTATGAACAAAACATAAACGACTCCCACTTGGGGTTTCTGCTGTGTGGGGAAGGTCTCCTGCAGCTGAGGGTCCAAGGGCTGGGAGAGCCTTTCTCTGCCTCCTCTGCCTCCCCCATCACCCTTAAAGTTCCGCTGGGTTGATGCCTGTGTGTTTTATTTGCAGGTGGGGAAAGCACAGCTCACTCTGCAGCAGCCCACAGCACAGTGGGGCTCTCACTGGTGAGGTTTAGGGAGCTCAGCCCCATAGGTGGGACCCAGCCCCTGCTCTCTCAGCCAAGAGGTTCTTCCTTCATTTTGGGACACCTTTAGTTCAAAGAGTCTGACGTGCCTGCACATCCCTGACAGTACTCACTGCACCTCAGTAAAGGGCAGTACTAACAGCTTTAGACAGTCATATAAACTTTGCTTTAACCTTTAAAATACTTCTTTTGCTTTTCAAACCTTAATTTCTGAGGTTTTTTTTAAACATGCTAGCCTGGAAGGCATTGCTATCTTTTCAGACACATTGGTCTCTCCCCCTCTTTACCTGAAAGGAAGAGGGGAGGAGAAAGGAGTGGCTTTTGCTCACCATGTCTGATCTCACTGAACACAATTCATTGGAAAGACTTTATTCATTATTCATTACTATTCACCACAGGTACAAAGCAGTTCAAAAGGAACAATTTACCCTGTCCTGCACATCAAAGCAAAACAATGGATTAGAAAGGTAAATGAAACCTCTGAACAACCTTCCCTTAGGAGAGTACAACTGCAGTAGGGAGTGAAATGAAGAATTGACTACACGGTATACAAAACTTCAAAAGTAATTCTTAATCTGTAAATTCACACCTGGGTTACCTAGAACTTTAAACACTGGAGGATTTTTCTGCACCAATCAGGGCAAACCATCAAGAAACTTTGTTTTGAACTATTTTTTGCCTTTCAAAACAAGCAAAAAGAAGAAAAGGCTGATACAGCAGCTGATGTTCCAGATCCAATATAAACAAAATAGAACCAGAAAAATTACTTGTTTGCTAAAAGAAATACAATCACATACTATTAGCTTTAGAGAGTGTAAACTTCAGATTGAGTTCATCCAAAGGTGTTAGGGATTATTTGTAGGATTTCTCTAGAAAGACACACATCAGTTCTGCTGGCCAGCTGTTGTGGCAGTCCTTTGGAATGCTGCATCTCAACACAGCTGGTTTCAGAAAGGAGTTATACAACTTACCCTTTAAAGTTTTAGTGAACTTAAAAACATCATGACAGAGCTTGCCTTAAACTGATTAAAATTCCCAATTCATGAGTTTTTTCTTTTCAGGCCTGAGAGTTCCTTTTGGTGAGTCTAGAAGTCACCTGCCCACTGTCACACCCACAGTTTTGATGTGACTGAAAAGTTTTGTCTGCAAATAAACTGGGGGATATTGCACAATTTGGGGCTTAGTATGAAACTGAGGATATGGTGAGGCTAAGCAGAGAGTCCTCAGTAGGAAAGTCACTGTGGGGTCAGGAGATGGATCTGGGAGGTGGAAGGCAGAGGTGTAATGGGAGGTGGAAGGAGAGGAGAACAATATGTCAGGCTGCTGCCTTTCCATGTGGCACTTTGGCATTCCCCTGTGCAGCCTGGGACAAAGCATCTCCTGCCAGCTCTTCTGCACAGCTTGTGAGCTGGACAGTTTTGGTACATCTTCATTGGATAAAGATGGCATCAGCATATTATGAAAACACTTCATAAATTTGAGGGCTTATTTTTACAGAGCCTTATCAGTCTATATCTGCAATGTCAGACTGATGTTGCAGGATGTGCAAATCCAAGACCCTCTTTTTTACTCTCAATGATTTCAGACCAGGCTGTTGGCAGAGCCACAGCCACAGCCACGTTCTCAGCAGCAAACATTCCTTGCTACCCACAGCCCTTCCTAGAGTTCATCATTAGATTGGGTATCAGGAGAAATTTCTTCACTGAAAGAGCTGTCAAGCCACTGCCCAGGGAAGTAGTGGCATCATCATTCCTGGAGGTATTTATGGAGATGTGGCTCCTGGGACGTTGTTTAGTGGAGGACTTGGCAGTGCTGTGTTACCAGTTGGACTCAATAATCTGAAAGGTCTTTTCCTACCTAAACAATTCTGTGATTCTATGGTCTGCCAGAGGTGTAAGCAGAGTTGCCCCACAGATTGGGGGCCATGAGGCCTGGCCCAAAGCCAGCCAGTCCCACCAGGTGCCACACACATTCCTTTAGCTGGTGACCTGCTTCACAACTTCAACTCTGTCCAAATCCTTCTCCTAACCCTGCCAGGCAAAGGCAGTGGTTCTGATGCCTACAAAAGGCACACAGACAGCTGGCATCACAGAATCACACAGAATCACAGAATCACTAGGTTGGAAGAGACCTTCATGATCATTGAGTCCAACCCATGCCCTAACACCTCAACTAAACCATGGCACCGAGTGCCACATTCAACCTTTTTATAAACACATCCAGGGATGGTGACTCCACCACCTCCCTGGGCAGGCCATTCCAGAACTTTATCACTCTTCCCATAAAAAACTTTTTCCTAATATCCAACCTAAACTTCCCTTGGTGCAGCTTGAGACTGTGTCCTCTGGTTCTGTCAGCTGCTGCCTGGAGACAGAGACCAACCCCCACCTGACTGCAGCCACCTTTCAGGAAGTTGCAGAGAGTGATAAGGTCACCTCTGAGTCTCCTTTTCTCCAGGCTAAACAGCCCCAGTTCCCTCGGTCATTCCTCACAGGACCTGTGTTCCAAGCCCCTCACCAGCCTTGTTGCCTCCT
>VXBC01002740.1:0-21309 GCA_013399945.1 Ploceus nigricollis | reverse complement strand
TGGACTGCCTCTTCTCAGCTGTGTTGTGTTCCCAGGAGATGTCTGGTAGGTTAAAATCGCCTACAAGAACAAGGGCTGGTGATCCTGAAACATTCTCCAGCTGCCTATAGAACAAGTTGTCCACTTCTTCTTCCTGGCTGGGTGGACAATAATAGACTCCCAGTAGGATGTCAGCCTTGTTGGCCTTCCCCTCAATTCTTACTCATAGGCACCAGCTTCATCCTCATTAATTTCAGTACCCATGGCATCAAAAGCCTCCCTAACACAAAGAGCCACCCCTCCACCCCTTCTCCCTCTCCGGTCTCTCCTCAAGAGCTTGTAGCCATCCAGTGCAGCGCTCCAGCCATGTGAGTCATCCCACCACTTTTCTGTGATGGCAACTACATCACAACTCTGCTACTGTACCATGGCCTCTAGCTCTTCTTGTTTGTTACCCATGCTGTGTGCATCAGTGCACATTCACCTCAGCTGGGCTGTTCATTTCTCCCCTAACTCAGGCTTACCACCCTCGGGCCTGCTTCCAGAGAGCCCAGCTGCATCCCCTTCCCCCTTCAGACCTAGCTTAAAGCCCTTCAATAAGTTCCGGCATGAAATGGAGGTTCTGGGGGTTCAATGTGAATTAAGCATTTAAATTTAACTTGTAGAATTGTGTGTTGAATTTTAACCTTTTACTTAAGAAACCTCAAGAAACATGGTACAAAGGGCATAGGAAAATGCAAATTTCTCACAAGCTTCTTGTGATAAAGAGCAATACCGGGAGAAGACCAAGGAATGCAAGAAACCTGGATAAAGGGACTCCTCTGTCTCCAAGCTGATCAAAATCGACAGACATACTCAGATAAGCACCAAGGGACCAAAGTGCACATGCAAAGGAGAAAAGCTCAAAAGTTCAATCATGAGGAAGACCGTGGCCGTCAGCCTCAGAGACCACCGAAAGACCCCCGTGCGACCACCAATGCGTGACCCACGCATGCTCAGAAGGGCGTGGATCTAATTACCATGCGAGGCGAGGACAGGCGGGGCCAGGGGCTGAATATGCATGGAAAGGCTGTGCAATGTAATGCATATGGAACACCTTTGTGAATAAAGATGTGGCTCAGCCCAGGGCTCAGGGCACAAGTTTTCGCGAGAGCTATCTCGCTTGTGCCGGGCGCTGACAATACATACCCACTTCATAACTACATCAGGATGTGGAATCTATTTATTCTGCTCACTGCTTCAGGCAGGTCATGAGCTAAAATCCTTCTGCCCTTAACAGAGAGATGGAGCCATCTGGTTCCAGCAGGCCAGGTGCTGTTAAAGTTGCCCCATAATCAAAGAACCCAAAATTCTGCTGATGACACCAACCCTTGAGCCACTTGTTGATAATGTGAGCTCTCCTATTCCTTTCACTGTTTTTCTCAGCCACCAAAGGGACTGAGCAGAACACTACCTGTGCCCCTGCCCTATCAACCACTTGTCCCAGTGCCCTAAAGTCCCTTTTAATTGCCCTGACACTCCTCTTTTCAATCTCATCACTGCCAGCCTGGAGTATCAGCAGTGGGTAATACTCAGAGGGCTGAATCAGCCCAGGGAGTCTCTCAGTGATATCCCATACCCAGGCCCCAGGGAGGCAGCAGAGCTCTCTGTGGGATGGGTCTGGCCCACATATGGGGCCCTCTGTTCTCTCAGAAGGGAGTCACCCACTCCTACTGCCCTGCTTTTCCTTTTAGTGTCAGAGGTGCTGATCCTTCTGACAGATGAAGCATGATTGGGAGGCTCACTGGGCAGATCACTTTCTTCACCTGCCCACAGCTGTCCCCACGGGTGACAGGGTTGGCTTTCCAGCACATGTACATCCTTGCCTATTGCAGATCGAATCGCCGCTGCTACCTGCTGTGTGCACCCCCAGGATTCCTGCAGCATCACTCACTCCTCATGGCTCCACCCTGAAGTTTCACCACTCAGGACCCTTCCACCACCCCCAGCAAGCAGCCATGGAGCCACAGCAGCCAGGACAACAGTAAATTTTGAGCTCTAGCAAAGCAAATTTCAGAGTCAAGATGAGGGAAGGTGCCCCTGTGCCAGCTAGCTGGGCTGCTGCTCTGAGGAGCATGCCCAGGAACTGGACAAAGCACACATTCCAGCTCAGATCAGGCTTTTCACACAAAGTGCCCCTTGAAACGCTGCTCTCAGGAGAGTGTGGGGCACACCAAGACAGGAGGCTGATGGCAGGGTTCCAGGACAGCCATAGGGTTCAACTGCCTCAGTCAGACTCACCCAAGGACCTCCATCCTGCCACCCCCTGCTCAGGGGTGGAGCAGGGTGGAACTGGAGAAAAAGGTAATTAGGCATAATTATGGCAATAAACTCAATTGTTGAGGTAGTTTATAAATTTTAAGTACCAGTAAATGTTTCTGCAGCTGATTGGAACGAAGAATAAGAATAATTTACAGCTACCTGTGAATGTGAGATGCTTTTTTTTTTAAATGTGAGAATTCCAAGCAGAGTTTTTCTTGCAATAACCACAGAAAGCACTGCATGATTAAGGTTTTTCCAGTAATTAGAAAGCTGCATGGTATTGCAGAAGTGTTTTACCTCCACACTTTGCCAAACCAATATAGGCTGTTCACAGTTGCCAACAGATTCCCCAGGTAGCCATAATGCTTTGAGTACCTGGGTTGTTCATCCCTCTGTTCAGGCTGCATCTTACTCCTTGGGGTCAGAAGGGAACATGGGATTCCACTGAAAAAGGAGGCTTCCAAGTGAGCACTCAAGAAAAAGTCTGGATTTTTGGCTTTTGAGAGTTGCCTTTTTGGCCTGAAAATTATCTCTCACCATCAGAAGCATGAAAGGAAGGCAAGAAATAGACTCAGATGGTTGGTTTAAATATCCTCTGATGTTTTTGGGAGAGATGTTTCGTAACATTTACCAGTTTGATTTCTGATCTCCACTTTTGTGGGGTCCAAGGCAAGACTTGCTGTGAAGAAACCCTACATGCCACCTGCTTACTCAGAAGGCCTCTCAATTGCTTCTGGAAAAGCTGGGTTAGTTTCCCTTTTATCCCCTTTCCCTTTAAAGGACAGGCAGGTTTGGCAGTGCAACCTACATGGGACAGGGACACGAGCAGTAGCTGAGCCAGAGCCTGCCCTGCAGCAGGCAGCTTCCCTTCCCTGCACATTCTCCTGCCACAGCAGTATGCCCTGCAATTTCCTGTGTTTGTCAAACCCTGGGGGATGCTACAGAGGACTGTCGACCAGAAATGTGGATTTCTTTTCCAGAAATGACACAAGTAGTAAAGCCACAAACTCGCTCTGCTGCAATGCTTCCATTTCTGCTACACAACCATTTGAAAACAAAGGTTAAGCCCAAAGATTAAACATCACCAACTTTTTCTTCCATATGCTAGATTAGAAAATAGTGATGTGGAGTTTATAATATTTGATGGGAAATGTTTATTTATCCATAACAGCTGAGGGAATGGATTGTGATATCGGTGAGAATGATGTACCCAGATAAGAGGAGGAAATAACAACTGTAGGCATTTTCTAATCAGTGCACAAGCTGTGATCATACAGCTTTTACAAAAAAATGGAAACCAGCAAAGCTGAAATGCATGTAAGACAAAGAAAATCACAGACAAGTTTAACTCAGTACCAAAGTTTCCTACTTGCAGCTAAAGATCTATTCACGAGGCAAATGCCTTTTGTCCTGCAGCCATTAAGCTGTAAGCACCACAGCCAGCCAGGCTGATTGAAAAACTGTCTGCTCCAAGTACATTGTTCACTAAACACAGTCCTGGTTTCATGTCATGACTGAAAGCATTTCAGGGATTACAGCTCCATGTTCCCAGATGAGATCACTGCTCTGGTGTGAGGGAAATACTCACTGGCACCTATAGCTGCTTTAGAATTAGACTGGAACTAAGTGTATGAATGAAAGCAGGACAAATACAATTTAAAATGCTGAAAAGTGACAGGACAGCCTTGGTGGTTTTGGCTTAGGGGTGTGGGAGATAAAGATTTTCAGGTAAAGGAAAAAAAAAAAATGTCATAAACGCACATCTCCAAAGACTGTAGGAGAAGAATTCAAGCCTTGAGAGAATCTTCAAGCCTAGAAGACAGAGATGAAAACCAAAAATCCCAGAGGTAATGACCAGAAATCTATCTGCTGGCCCTAGAAAGGAGGATCTCTGGGACACAATCTCCCACAGTGATGAGTTTGGGCCCACAACTTGTACTGCTCTATTATTTTTCAGTGCCTTGCATCTGTCAGAGACTCTTCCTTCCCAGATACTCATCAGCCCTCTGAGTGCTCCTCACTGTGTTTGTTATCTCTCATGACCCTCCATTTTCTGGCTCTCTTTCCCTGTTCTCTGTGCATCTGCTGACTGTTTCTGCTCCCACAGATGAGCAGGCTATCTCCAGGGGTTATCCAGGGACAACGAGTACTACATAACAATCTTACCATTGGCTCTTGATATCTGAGCAGCTGCTCGTCTGGGAATATGAAATTTTTGGTCTTCAGGACTGCCAAATTGGAGCCTTTCTCAGAGCACCACAAGTTCAAAAAACTTATACACACAAAAAGTAAACCTGGTAAGTGCATGGGACACATAAGAGTAAGTTTTTCCTAGGAAAGATTCATAGTTGCTGTATTGGTCATAAACCCTGGTATTTGCTAGCACTGCCTGCAATAAAGGGTAAAACAGCACGGCTATGTCAGTAAGCTGCTGCAGGTATAGCAGTGCTGCCTCCAGTGGGACCAGGTTTGGCTCCAGCCACCACAGCCACTTCCGTGCCCACAGTGGGGTGCCTCCTGTGGGTCCCCCACACAGGGTAGCAGTCTCCTTCTCCACAGAGGGTCACAGCAGACTGCTGCCCCCCAGCTGAGATGCTGCAGGGCTCCTCCCAGCCTGGCAGTTTTTGACTGTGTGTGGCAGAAGCAGAGTGCTGCCAGAGAGAGAGCATAAGGAAGTACATGCTGTGACATCCTGCTGCTGTGCCATCCTGCTGCTGTGCTGTGGGAGCTCTTCACTAACATCTGAGACCATCTCCCCTGTCCAGTCCACCCAGAGCTGGACTTAGCTGGAGCTCTTAGTGCTTCCCTATTTTAACCCGAGTTACTCCGAATTTCACTGGCTAGTGAAATTCCTGTATGTGGTCACTCTCCTTTTGAAGTCAATTCCTTTTATTTCAGAATCACAAAATCATGAAATCACAGAATGTTTACTGCCAGAAGGGACTTCTGCAGGTCATCAAGTCCAACCCCCCTGCTAAAGCAGGTTTATCTAGAGCAGGTTGCCTAGGATTGCATCCAGACAGTTCTTGAATATCTCCAGTGAGGGAGAATCCACAACCTCTCTGGACAACCTGTCCCAGTGCTCGGCCACCTGCACATGAAGGAAGTTTTTAATCATGTTCAGGTGGAACTTCCTGCGTTTCACTTTGTGTCCATTGTCCCTTGTCCTGTCACCAGGCACCACTGAAAAGATTCTGGCACCATCCTCTTGACACCAGCCTTTAAGCCCTGTATGCATTGATGAGGTTCCCTCTCAGCTGTCTCTTCTTCAGGCTAAACAGACCCAGCTCCCTCAGCTGATTCTCTGAAGAGGGATGCTCCAGTCTCCTAATCTTCCTTGTAGCCCTCTGCTGGACCCTCTTCAGTAATTCCTTGTCTTCCTTGAAATCAGGAGCCCAGAACTGGACACAGCACCCCAGATGGGGCCTCACCAGGGCAGACTGGTGGGGGAGGATTACCTATGATCTTTAAAACAGTCCGAGTCACTTCAATGAACAACCTCTGCANCCGTCCTGTGAGACAGACCTGCTGCAGGGCAGAGAGAACATGTTATAGATAAGCAGGAATAAACAACCTTGAAAACCAGCACAGACAAATTACGACTTCTTCTTTGGCGCGGGGCTGAAAGACAGAGACTTTCTTAACCTCGGAATCATTTAACTACCACAGATTCCGACAGGACTCTAGCTATTCCTGGAGTTCCATGGTCCAGCAGAGGTTACACTGCCACTAGGAAGATTGCTCCATGGCTTTGCCACAAACCCAGTTCTGTAGGGTGTAACCTCTGGTTCCTCTTTGTCTTTCCAGTTGCGTTCACTTGCGTGTTCTCTGCTTCCTAGGAGGGAAAAGGCTTCCTAGGCTAGGAAAATGTCATGAGAGCAAAAGTTTGACGTATCAACTGATGATTTAGAGATCAGAGCCCTGCTCTGGAGGGGAAATTAAATAAAATATGGATTGGATTCTATTGACATCCTTTTTATAGACCTCCTCCTACAGCACCTTGACAGTACACTTGGGGTTTCAGTGGAATGGTCTCATAAAACAGCAAAGCTGACAGGACTACTAGACTGTGGAAAATATTTGTAATAAATACTAATGACCACTTGGGCTGTGAAAGATCCTGCATTTGGCACTTACGAAGCTCTTTACAGACTCTTAGAAGTTACTGCAATTGTTATTTATGTCTCCAAACACTTCCTGAAGACAAGAAGACACAACCCCAAAAAATGCGGGGAGTCTACTGAGAAAACTCAATGTTTGAGTGGTCTTCAATGAATATTTTTCACCAGCAAAGATATGGCTATATCTGAAAGAGAGCTCTGTACTTAGAGGAGGACAGGTCACAGAATCACAGAATCAGTGAGCTTGGAAAGCACCTCTCCCATCACTGAGTCCAGCCTGTCAGCTACACCACGGGGCACTGACTGGCAAGGCCAGTCTGTCCTTAAACACCTGCAGGGACAGTGACTCCACCACCTCCCTGGATGGTCCAATCCAATGTCTAATCACCATTTCTGTAAAGAAATTATTCCTAATGTCCAACTGAAACCTCTCCAGGCACAGCTTAAGACTATGCCCTTTCATCCTGTCCCTACTTGCTTGGCAGAAGGGGCAGACCCACACCTGGCTACAAGCTCCTTTCAGGTAGCTGTAGAGGAGGTGTGAAGGCATGAAGGTGTGAGGTACAGGGCTTGCTGACCTCAATATGAGTTATATGTTGGTTTCAAGGGTTGCTCCCTTACAATAACTATTGCTGACTGCAGAAAAGGCATTGGAATTTCTCTTCATTATGTACAGGACCAGATATTGGGGTGACTGAAGCCTTTGAATCAGAAACTGCAGTACAAAGAAGATCCTGTTTTAAGGAATCACCAAACACTAACAAAATATGGGAAGCAGAATTGTCATCTGTGCTGTGTGCATTAGTAAGCTTTCACCTTAAGGACAGTCTCAATTTGACAAAAATGGGAAGGGAGTTCATATCAACAAATGTGAGGTCATTATTAAGTCCTTGATGGTTTTCATAGAAAGGACTTGTTTTTCTTACTGAAAAACTACAAAGAGACTCAGCTTCCTACTGTAATGCTCATAACAGCTCCTACTTTAGCAACAAGCAGGTGACACTTGTGAGAGCTGAACTTCTCCTGTCCCCTGCAAGGGAGAAGGCTGGAAGCATGGGACACGTGTCCAGAATATCGGCTTCTGCTGTGACACTGTGCATCATTGTGCTGTCTCATCCCATAGAGAGCCAGCCACTTGTTCATGAATCTCTGCTTTCTGAAGTTATTCCATTAAGGGTTCATAACCTTTTGATAGAATTATAGAATAATTCGAGTTGGAAGGAACCTTTCCACCTGTCTGGGCAACCAGTGCCAGTGTCTCACCATTCTCCTCACAAAAAAATTCTTTCTTATATCTAATCTAAATAGACCCTCTTTTAGTTTAAAACCATTAAACTATCAAGCCTTGTCCTATCAACAAGCCCTACTAAAAACACTTCAGCCATCCCATTTGTCTTTGCAGTACAGTTAGGTAGTGTAAGCCCTCATTGCAAACAAAGTGATTAAAAATAAATGTTCAAATCTTATGGATTTGAAGATTGTAACCAATTCTATGAGTGCTTGGGGCTTAGAGCATTCTGCTGTGATAAGAAAAAAATATATAAAAATTTTCTTATCAGTAATTTCCACAAAGCTGTGCAACAGAGCAGGTGGGGTTTGCACCTAGAGCTTTGCCTTGACTAACCTGCCTTTGTAACTTGAAGTTTTCTCTGCAGTCTTGTCTGTCAGTCTCAGGCTACCTGATAATACTGCTTCTCCAAGGGGAGCCAAACACACTGCCTCTACCAACTGTAGCTTGGGGGGAACACACTATCAACAGCAGAAAGCTGTGTGGATCAAAACCAAAAAGAGAAACACTAATGAATAAATGGGAGTGTTGGCAAGGCACGTCTGTGACATTGATGCTAGCTGGGAGAAATGGCTGGCTGGCTTTGCCAAGCTAGAAGAGACAAAATGCTTGAGAGGTGTAGCTCCATTTTACAGGACCACCTCATACTCATTACATTGGAATCAGTTTGTGCTAATACAACAATAGCAGAAACTGAAGAGCCCTCCATGATACAGCAGCAGCAGCTTCAGTTCCTGCAACCCCTCCAACAACACAATTAACAGAGGGAGCAGGCCCAGCAAGATCCTCTTCCAAAACCACTGGCATTACAGATGCTACACGGTTTGTCTTAGAAATGTCTCAAGTGCAAGGTAATTTGGAGCAAGAGTTTTAGGAGCATTGCTCAGATAGCATTAAAGTGCTATAGCAGACCCTGATTTAGGCATAAATTGATAAAAGGGACTTAAGTCTCCTTTTTACCTTCTGGAGCCAAAAGCAGTGCCAGGACCCAAGGTCTGGCTCATGCTGCATGATGGGATAGAACTGCCCCCATAGAGAGTCACTCTACTGAAAATGAAGGTATTTCAAAACCAATGTCAAATTATTTGTAATTCCTGGGTTTAGGAGCTTGTCTTGCTCGTAGCTTGGAAGAGACGGTCAAAATTACTACTGCTGCCAACTGCAAGTGAGCATGAGTGTGTTTGGTCACATGTAAGGAGAAGGAGCCAGTTGACAAGAGTTTCAACACTGAGAAGTCTTGGTTCATGTACCTCTTCAGACTGGAAACAAGGAGCCCATTTTTGCACTGCTGCACTGGCCATCTGCAGCACTGACTCAAATGATCTTTACAGGCAGATTTGTGTGCGAGAAGAGAGTAAACAGCAGTTTGCCTAAACACAGGCATAATTATTCCAGCCACTCCTCAAGGTTCATTTGAGTTTTCTTCTCCAGCAGTTATTTCTACCCACAGTTTCCACAACTGAGAGAAATCTGTTTGGTTTGCCCAGCTTCATTTGTAAAGAGAAAAATACAGAAAAAGCCACACAAGCAACCCTGAAAAGCGGCAAAAGACATCTGAGCAAACTTCTGAAAGGTAACCCCAGAGTCAATGATGAATTTGCATCTAAAATGGATATTGGAAACATTCCTTTTACAAAGTACTTGCAGTGACTTGGAGTACAACTTGTGCCATAATTTAAAGAGTTCCACAGAAACAGCATAATAAGGTGATGCAAACAAAGTTATACATAGTGAAGAAATCACAAGTCCTAAGTATGCAAACGCATGCTAATAATCAAACACTTGGTTTAAAAAGTAAAAAGCAGAAACACTTTGGTCTTAAGTACTTCAGTTCCCAAACTCTTCAGAAAGCACTTTATCAAAAAGATAATAATTTCTTTTATACCATGTCAAGTATTAAGTGTTATTAGGAGAGTAAAATATGATTTATTGATGGAAAAGTTGAAACAAAATGGAACATATCCAGGGATGGAAAGTGTTTTTCTGAGGGTTATTCTGCTTCGAAATAAAATAAAGAGGCTAAGATAATTTTAGGGTTTCTCTCATATAGTAGGAAGTCATGAAGTACATTTAAATTCTTTTAATTTTGCCTGGAAATTCAAGTTTGGATGTACATCTCCATCTGACACGTCCAAGAGGGAGGGAGAGGAAAAAAATCACGTAGTAAACTTAGAACTAAGCCGAACGCTTCATCTCCCCTTTGTTCAACGATCCAGAGCCTCGGCTGCAAAGCCCGGGCACATGGGGCAGGACGCTCCGGACGCCCGCAAGGGCCACGCTCGCATTCCAACACCGGCAACCTTCGCGAAAGCGATTGCGGATTTAAACGTCCGGTCCGCGCTTTCCACCTCAGAAGTGCCCCCCGTGGAGCGAGTCGAGGCAAACATGGAGTAGCTGTCCTTTCGCCCGGCAATATCCGACATCCCCCCGCCCTGCCCCGCCGCCGCCCGTCCCGCCTTCACCCCGGCCCTTCCCGCAGCCGGGATCGGGGGCGCCGGGCTGCCCTTACCTGCGCCGCGCCCTCCCTCGCAGCCCCTTCTCCGCCTTCCTTCCCTCCTCCGGGGGTCTCGCTGCCGGCCCGGGCAGCGCCGGGGGCAGGACCCTCCAGCTGCGGCCCCCGGGGATGCGCCGGGGACGCTCCAGATGTTTGCGGCTCGGCCGCCCAGATGTTCCCCTGGCGGCCCCGCGGGGGGCGGGCGTTCTCCTCCCCGCCTGGCCGGGAAAGACCCAGAGCAGAGCCAAAGGAAAGGGGCTCGGGGAAGGCGAGGCTTCCGCGGGATCCGACGCTGCCCGCCCCCTCTCCTGCCCCGCTTTCCAGGAAAAGCGGCCGGGAGCGGGCAGGGCTGGCGCGGGGCTGGCGGCCGAAGACAGCGGCTCCCAGTAGCCCGGCAGGCGAGGAAAAATAGAAAAAGTAGAGAGTCTTTCAGACATACAAACCTTCCTTTGATCCCTGCATATAACAGAGGCCTTTTTTTATTTACATACACACCGACAGCCGTGGTTTTCTCCATGAAAATGAGCACTCCGTGGCTGTCATTCCTGTAATTTAGCAGGAATTTATGGTACAGCCCTGAATCCAAAAGAAGAAAGTCCAAAAATAAAATTTAAAGAACGAAGCCACGGCTTTATTTGCAGATGTCATCCTGTAGTAAACTGCATAAGTGACATTACAGAATCATTCACAGTGTAACGAAGGGCATCTCACGCAGCACCACCTCTGTTACAACTGCCAGCAGAGAACACCAGTGAAAGCCTCAATCTTTCATTGTGGAAAAATCTTCCTTTGAGGTATTTGCTAGGAAGCTGTGATAATCAGGTTTTGAAGCTCTGTTTAAAGTATGCCAGAAGACTCCCTTGACCCTTTTCCACTCCTGTCAGCATCAAGATCTTGTGTTGCCAGATTCCCCTGTGGCTGTAGGAATAAACAAGCCGAGGTGCAACTCTCCCTACCAGTAAGTCATGACTTGGACTGAATTCTGAGACACCCCCCCTCAAGTCCCCTAATTTAAGGTTTCTACTTTTTATGATCCAGAAGATTTTTGTGGAAATTTGTGGAAGAAATCAGCTCCATGTAAGGATTAAAACTTTCTCACGTTCACTTATCTTCTCAGGCAGCTGCATCCACGCCTGCTCTTTAGCACAAAGTGACACTTTCACTCTCAGATAAATAGTACTCCACCAAATACCCCTCAGCATCTGGCAAGCAGATGCCTTTGCAGGTTGGATGATGTAATGAGCACAGAGAAAAGGGCAATATTTCCCAGAAGGACCACCTCTCTGTAAACAATGCTTCAGAAATCCAGCCTCTAAGAAAGCTGCTTCCTGGTCTGAGTGACTTTCTCTGCATTTTTTTTTTCAGACAGCAGAATGCACTTTACATCACAACATTAATCCCTACCTAATGGATATCCTTCTCTTGCAGAAGAGTTTTCAGTTAGACTGAGCTAAATCAGTCAATAACACTGATCATTGTAATTACCTCTTCTATTTACCACTGGTTTGATGCTTGTCTTGGCAGTGGAGCAACAATCACTTCCTGGGATTCCTCATTTCCATCCACGCTTAAAATTACTTAAAAGTCATTCTAAGTGACAACCAATGTTGCCAATGCAAAAGACTCCAACTAGCATCCCCGGAGCCCTGCAGGGATCCTGCACTTCTGTGAGTCAGTAACCACAAAGAAGTGCATGCATAAAATATTCTACAAAACTGTTGGAGACTATGAAAATAACAAAATATCTTTTGTGATGTTTTTACCTAAGGTCAACAAAAGGCCGACAGTGATGCCACATTCAGTCAAGTTCAGACCTTCCTTCATTTTGACCTTACTCTTTTTGCCTTATTCCAAAGTTAGGAAATTAATTCAACATTCCCCTTGCAAACTTAGGATCCATGCTTGACACACAGGCAGGCAACTGAGCTCTTCTCTTGCTGGAGGAATAGAGCATCCAAAGAGAACATTTGTTTGATTGTTCCCTGCTGATACTGAGCATTGCATCGGAAGCAAGGAACTAAAATATTATTTCATAGCAAAGCCTAAATGATGTGAGATGCATTTGCAAGTAGTGCTTGAACTACTTTCCACAGGAGTTAGCTTAATGAAACATCACATGGTCAAATGCCTGTGGCTCCAGGACCCACAGGTCTATTACATTGCATTTAGTGTGGTGTCCAGTGCTTTTACTTCATCAGAGTTATCACAAATACCAGGAACTAACATCAACCACGAAGTCACACATCTATGCCTTGATCCAAATAATTCATGAGCACATTACAGACAAATTAGAGCTCTAGATGTTTTAGGATTATTGTAACATCTGCATTTTGGCCCAGCAGGCAAGATAGCACCGAGGGGCAGGTGAGATGGCTTTAGCCTGGGCACTTGAGGGAACACTACTTCACACATCCAGACTTGTTTCTGGGTGAAAACTGAAGTGAAATGTTGATCTACTTCCCTGAACACTTGGAGCCCAAGGTGTGTGTTTGCTGTTTGTAGGTATCTTTGTAGCACCACGCCTAATTTACAGCGTGGTGTAAATGGTGGTGAAGGCCCTCCCACCATATAAGTTAAAAGCAGGTTCAGGACCATCTGATGAAGGTGAGTAGCCCCCACGAGTCTCTGGGACCTGGTGAGATGCATCCCAGGGTCCTGAGGGGACTGGCTGATGTTGCTGCCAAGCCACGTTCCTTCATATTTGAAAAGTCACAGTGGTCAGGTGAAGTCCCCAGTGACTGGAAGAAAAAGGAAACCTTGCTCCCATTTTCAAAAAGGGGAGAAAAGAAGATATGAGGAATTCTTTACTCAGAATTCTTTACTGTGAGGGTGCTGAGGCACTGGCACAGGTTGCCCAGAGAAGCTGTGGATGCTCCATCCCTGGTAGTGTTCAAAGCCAGGCTGGATGGGGCCCTGAGCAACCTGGTCTAGCAGAAGTTGTCCCTGCCCGTGGCAGGGGGTTTGGAACTTGATGGTTTGTAAGGTTCCTTCCAACCCAAACCATTCTATGATTTTATGAAATGTACCGTAGGAGTATGGCTGATAAAATACCAGCTCTCTATGGATAGAGTGCCCAGAAAGCTAAACAAATAATTCTGGCCTTGCAAAGTTCATGCAACAGTTGAATAAAGGGAAATACATGGACTTGCTAGGACTTCAGAAAAAACACAAACATTGACATTCTGGTTTTAATACAACTTGTAACACCAAAATAAAGAAAAAGTGAATTTGAATACAAAGACCAATATTACAAAAGTCCATTCTTTGGAGTGTTATTAGAGATATTTGCTCTTGCATGGATTTTGAAGGTACAAGTTTAAATCTGTAAAGTTTAAAAATGCTTCCAGGCCTAATCCTATCATCTGAGGGGGTAAGAAAAGTAGTTACATCATACACAAAATTTTTAATTTTTTTAATGTTAATAGTTATTAGCTATATTTATGTTGTCTGCTTTTTGTTTTTTTACAAGTAGCCTATAAGACCTTTGTAAGAAACTTTCAAAATGAATACTTTTTTTGTGTTTATATCCTGTCCATGCAATTTCTCAAGCTGATTTCTAGCATATAAAAATGTACCCCCCCTCCCCTTATGAAAGTCTTTCATCTAGAACAACATGCAAAAACAATCATGGTGATAAAAAAAGTCCGCAGAGCTCAGCTTAACACTATCTGCATGAACAGAGGAACTGCAGGAGCATTTCCTGAAACAATCTATAATTCACAGGTAATTGGCTATGGTTCAAGCTGATCAGAGTCCTTTGAACTAGTCTAGCAATTTGGAAATGCCAGGAGTAATAACAGTAAAAACTTTCTCCCCAGACATTCCTACCCCTTTATTATGATGATGAAGAGCAGAGAAATGTGGGAAAAGCAGAAAGTAGTTTGCAGGTTCCAAATGTTTTTCTTCTCAGAGTTTCAGTTCTTGAAGCAAATATGTCTCAACCCTGAGAGCTGTGCAGGTGAGCTTGTCTGCAGTACTGTGCTGCTTTTGTGTACATGTTAAACCATGACACAAAAGCATAAAAAATGATTGAGCCCTGTCCCCACAGTGCCGAGCAAGAATCTTTACTTTTCCTTGTCTCATTGGGTATCAGCTAAACGAGAGAAAATATGATTTTAAAGCTGCAAATATCTCACAGAGCTCTGAAAATCATCTCTGAGAATGTGGAATGGAATTTCTTTTTACTATGCTCCAGCTCATGATGCAAGTTTTGTGTTAGAAAATGAGAGACTATTCACGATGATGAAAATGACATGGCATTTTTTGATGAAGGACAGTCAGCAACAGAATGGTCAAACAAGTTTACAAGATGTAACTTCTAAATAGCATCAGGCAGTGGAGAGTTCATCTGGTGTGCTCACTCAGGGTCAAATATCAAGCCAAGTCCTAGCTTATCTGGGACATGGAAACCTAAGGCAGAGGGCTGTGGGAAAATGGAATCATCTACTAGCAGAGAAAAGAAATGGCAGCTGAAAGAACTAGAAACTCTCCCTGCTTCTATCAAGTTCCTTAGTCACATCTAGGTGAGATATCTGCATGTCTGGCTTATGGTTTCTTGTTTTTAGACACCTGGTAGGAGAAATTTAGGTTATAGATTTATAGAAGCACCCAGCACTCAGAACAGCAAATGAAGTCTGCTACATCAGTTAGTTAAATCATAAAGTAGTCTGAACAAATGCCAGAGCAAATGGAGTATTCAAAAAAACTTTATCAAATCATAATAAAAAGTCCCCAGTTCCCTGGAAGTAGTAGCTTCTCACCTTTAGGCACACTGTGGTGATAAATATTCAGAGGCTGCAGGGAAGCCACCCCGGAAAACCTCATGAAGAGGCTGCCAGCTCCGAACTCAGCGCAGTGTCTGGGTTAGGTGGTGATAAATGGGGCTCCTAGTCACACACTTGGTTCAGGAAATGCAGAGAGCAGCTTCATTCCCAGACGCTGTCCTGCGTTTACACTAAGTGAGGCACTAGTCCTGTGGGAAAAATAGTATGCAGCCAAACAATTAAATCATGTCACATAATACACATTGTGTGGGGGAAGGGAAAAGGGGGCCGAACTATCCCTCCAGAGGCAGCCTCAGGTCTGGATTTGTCCAGCATTTGAGAGTTTAATTTTGTAAACCTAATGGTTCTTTCCATATTTTTTAAAAGTTGCGGTTTTATCTTCCTGATCGTTTTGTTAATTTTTGTTCTCTTAGTCTCTCTGGCTCCCTTGCTGACGTTCTGCACGTACCTCGGGTGAGTCAGGATAGTGAGCTGGGGAAAGCCATGGGGTGAACAACCCTCCGGACAGAGATCAAGGCAGAAAGAACAGGATGGGGAAACCAGCCAGTTAAGCAATGATATGAAAAACACCAGCTGTAGCCCAGCCTAGGGAGAAAGAGGGAAAAATGCTTTTTCAGCAGGAGAGGAAAAGTGAGAGCGGGAGCACAGCTGTGGAGGATGAGTGTGGAGTGATGAGGAGGTTGGAAATCCAGTGTCACTGCATAGGCATTGCCTCCTGTGACCCTTCTCCCTTGGCTCTTCTGCAGCACAGCAGGAAAATGTCCTCCTGCTTGCCACGTGTGGTTGTTGTACCAGTCTTCATCCCACGGCAGGATGGGATGACACCAGGGCCATAAAAGCTCCCCCAACATACACATTTATCACTTACAGGGAAAAGAAAGAGTAATCTTTCTTTTGGAGGGAGTCCATCCATATCTCAAAAGTCTGTGTGACCAGGTGCAATACTCCCAGGAGACGAATACTTTCCCCTCAGTCACTCTCCTCCCAACCAGTTCCTTACAGACATGCCCATGTGTCCCATCTCACTGGGAAATGGATCCTTTCATCTCCTGGCTGGCTGTCACTTAGGGAAAATTTGACCTCCCAAAATATCTGAATTTACAGAGTCCCTGTGAACTCAAAACACCTCTTACAAACCAGCTCTCTCCCAAAGGCAGCTCTGGGCTCTCCCCACCACACTCCTCCCTAGGGATCATTGGAGTCACAATCAGACCACCACAGGAAAAAGTTCAACCTGAGCTCCTCACCTCTGGCATCACCAACTCTGGTCCCAAGCCAGGTACAAAGTCACAGCTGCAGAGGTGCTTCAGCATTAATTCACCGGGGTCCTCCTCCTCTTTGCTTTAATCCAGAAGCCCAACAGGCACTGCCACTTCCACGGTGCAGACTCTCACTTGTTCCTGCCTTTTCACAAGATTTCCCACAGCATGGGAATGTCCAACTGCCCATGGGTTAGAATATATTGATATAGACACGATATCAGCACAGGCACACTTGAACATGGGTTTGAGCTTGCAAGATGGTGTTAGATACAAATAGGGTCACAGGCAATCAGCTGAGCATCTCTGTGGGAAAAGGCTGTTGTAGGGAAGCTGGGGATTGACAGGGAAAAGGCTGCTTCTGAGCAAGAAACTTGAGAGAAAGCAGAGAAACCCAGAAGCAGCTTGGAAAGTAATAGTTTGTGGCCAGGCAGGAGGAGAGAAACCCACAGTACAGCAGAGATGCAGATATACAAATGTTTAATTGTCAGCACATGTCTCCGTGTGTGTATGCCTACATATATGCATGTATATATCTACAGGGCATGTGTTATATAAAAATACATAAAATGTTATTTTGTACCTTGGTGAACAGGCACAATAAAAATGAAACTACCAACTAATTTAGTAAGCAAGTGATAAGTGTAAAAGGGAAAAAAGCTCAATTCTGATTCCATGTCTCCTGCTGAAGTTCCCAGCCAAATTATCCTGTTCCAATTGCTATCAGCTTTGTTTTGACTTTCCTGTGACTTTGTTTCTTTTACGAAATACAGTCGTTTTACCTGCTTTTTGTTTCTGAGCAAATACACACATTTACTTGACAGGACATACGAACTGATCCTGCCACTGTGTCCATTTATGCTTCACTTCACAGCCATGAACAATCCCCCTGCAATTAGCATATTTGTATGTGCTTGGAGAATGAAGTGCAATATGGTTTTATGAGTCCAGACTGCATCTGCAATAACAGTGAGAGGCCAAGGACTGTGACTCACCTTACCTGTGCAAAGAAGCTGAGTGGTTTAAGACTCCTGCTGCTCCCCAGGTGCTTGTTTCTGTCCCACTGCCAGATGTACCCTCACAGCAAAGCCGCCCAACCGGAGCATGTCCCTGCCCTTTGCCATGGGAGTTCTCAGCCCAGCAAAGCAGCACAAACCTCCCCACATCCCAGACTCTGAACCAGACCAGCCAAAATTGGGGTGGACATGCCACCCATGTCCCTTAGCAGTTGTAGAGGAGAGGTTGCATTTGATGAACAGAGATGTTTTGAAATGTATTTTAAAATACAGCTTATTTTCAGCTATGTTGCCTGTGAAAAGTACTTGTGCTGCTTATAAGAATAAAAATGAAGAAGTTTCTCACTCAGAAACTTCTGTCAGAATAAACCTGGGGCAAGAAATGTTTTATTTTCCCTATTGTAAGGACTAGGAGAGAGCTGGATCAGGGTTTTCTGCTGACCACAAGGTGAATACTGCAGTCCCTAATACCAGACTAAGATCTGCCATGGGTTTCAGTGTATATTGATTTCCTTTATATATTAAAAAAAAAAAAGTCGTATATGAACAACACAGGGCAAAATTTGACCACTTGGACCTGTGCTGTTGATAATGATTGTCTCCTGGTGGCACTGTAACTATATTAGTCTCAAACTCATGCTTGCACTGGACTATAGTGTGTGTTCTCACTTGGTATGGACAGACTCCCTCTGCTGGAAAACGGCTATGAAGGTAATCTAGTTGATTAATGAAAGAACTTGCAAACAATGTATTCTGTAGCAAATGTGTAATTTTGATTTACACTGTCCAAGGAATTGTAAAAGTATTTTGACTTCTTCCCAAACCACTGGGAAGGAGCTAGGAGGTTTTATCTTCAAAGTTCATCTCTGAACTTTGTAAAAATTCACACCACTTACACTAACCTTATAATGCACTAAAGCATGGAGTAAAGTTTTGATTTCTCTTTTCTTCTGTATTTAGAATCAAGCCTTGAATAGTTCCCCTCTGTAATCCTAAAGGACCCTCTCTTCATCACAGAGGACAAGAATCTGCCACTGACTTTACAGATGCACCAGGACATGGCATGTGGGACAGGCTGGTTTCTTTAGCAGCAACTTTTGAATACACTGTTAAAAGCAAGTGGAAAAGAGCACTTGCATACAGGATTTTAATGCAAGAATTCCTGTTATTTCTCAGGAATTTTAAGAGGTGGAGCTGATATATTCCCTTCAGAAATTAAGATCCCTGGTCTAAATTATTTACTGGATCATTGGTCTTAAGGAAAGGAAGGTTACTATTGTTAGATTAAGTCCTCTTATCATCAGAATAACTTCAGCAGGATCCAGGTCGTACACAGCTTTACTTTTTTTCTAGAAGAATGTGTTATCCAGTGCTTTCTATTTTTCCTTATTTGATACCAGACAAAAGAGTATTGAGATAAGATCTGTGTTTTAAAGTGCCACTATAGCACAGCAGTTATGCCTGCTTCTCTCACTCCACTCCACCCCACCAATGTGTCTTGGATGCCACCTACAGAAAGAACTTTCAAAGAGAGGAGGACTTGGTGCTTGGTGCCTTTCCTGAGGTTATCAATATAGGCAACCACTATACCATATAATCAATCTCTATCATCATAGAATCACAGAATGGTTTGGGTTAAAAGATTGTTTGGTTCCAAGCACTGTGCCATGGGGAAGGAACATTCCAACAGACCTGGTTACTCAGGGCCTCATCCAGCCTGGCCTTGAACACTTCCAGCGATGGGGAGTCCACAACCTCCATGCACTTGTGAAAAGTTCCAATCCAGATTTCTTGTAGGTCTCCTTTAGGTACTGGCAGGGGCTCTGAGGTCTCCTTGGAGCCTTCTCTTCTCCAGGCTGAACAGTCCCAAAAACTCTCAGCTTGTCGTCATAGGAGAGGGGCTCCAGGCCTCTGATCAGTTTAGTGCCTCACCTCCGGACTCATTCCAACAGGTCCATGTCTTTCTCGTGCTGGGGCCCCAGAGCTGGACACAGTGTATCAACTGGCTGGGAATTAGGAGAACTGATTGCTCCCTCTCTGCAGTGCCAGCTCTGAACTGCAGACATTGAAAGACCCAGCTGCTTGCAGCTCTTTTGGAGCACTGTGTTCCACTTTTCCACTAATACCGCTATTTAAACAATGACACACTGGCTGCAGCAGCTTCAGTGTGGCCCACCATATTCACCTTTGGTCTTTTCATCAGTGCAAAACATGGTTAAAAGCCATTAAAGATAATACTGAGGGTTCTCCCACCTTCTAAGTAGCATCTGGTAATACAGGATTACTGCAGCAGCTTCAACACACAGATGTATCACCTCTCAGTCACCAGCATTCAGGGTTTAGTCAAGATCCTCTACTCTCTACGTTGCAAGTAACAGAAAATAAGGCCCTGAGAGTTTGCCATAAGCCCTCTTTATGAAAGCTGTGTATGCAGTGAAGTTCTGTGCTCCTGTCAGTCCCCAAGACACCATGAGAGATTGCACATGGATCCAAATCTTCTTGCTTCAACTGAAAAGAATTTTTTATCAGTCTTAAGCATTCTCAACTCAGAATTGCTTTGGATTAGGAAACCACATTGCAGTGAGTACCCTGAGTGAGTGTTGGACATTATGGTTGATGCCCATTGACCAGCTGAGACCTGGATTATCCTAATGTGAGAGTCCTTTTGTTCCCTGCAAAAGGCATTAAAGAAGATGAAGTAGCTTCACCTGCAGCTGTGGGCATGTAGAATTTGGCACAATGGAAAATGAATTAATGAATATATATTTTATATATATCCCAAATCCTGGGTTAAACTGCAGTTGCCAGTCCTGCACAGTTGAGAGCAGCCCAAAGTCACTTTGTTCTCTCTGAAGATCTTTTATTGCTGCTGGGACCACTAGGGCAAAGAAATGCCCTAATCATTCCTCTCTGCCAGGCATAAACTTGTGCTAATCTGAAATCACTGCTTTCTGACAGACATATTACTCTGTATAGAAGTCCTCAGGGAGCAGACCCACTGTATTTAAAAAGCTTATGAGAAACATTGAAGATGTATTTTGTGTATACAGGAAGAGCAGTATATCAAATGAGAGCCATTGCACAATGGTCCAGAAGGGCTGCTTTTCAAAGGACCAAACCTTAGCATTCACCTCATCCCATGGGATATGGCTGCAGGCAACCACGTCCATGAATCCTTCTGCTCAAGCTTTAGAGCAAAAAAAAGGAGTTATTTTTTGATACTTCATTATCAGGAACAGTACTAATTCTCCAGTCTGAGGACTCTCTATAGGGGCCTCGATGGCTTTTTGATGAAAATTCATGTACAACTGTCACAAGCTGGTTGGTCTTCTCAATTCACCAAAACTTTTGTCAGTTTAGAAATTTTATGAACTGAAGCATTTTGACAAACATATCAAAAGGACAAGAATGTATCTAGTATGACAGAGTATTGATGCTCATTTTATCCCTTCTTTCTCTTATTTTCTATCTAACCTCAGGGACAAGACACAGCTGAGAGAAATTACCTTTTTCCAAAGAACTGTAGATACTGAGCTGGGATTCAGAGGGATCCTCCTAATAGGAGCAATAGCATCTATCAAGCCAATCTAAAACAACAGTGAAAATGAAAATCAACATGCTGTGAGCAATGTTTTCTATGATGAATAAGTTTATTTTCACATTTGTTCTCGCAAAATTACCTAAAGCTCTGGCACAACAACTGCAGGCAGGGCATTCTTTATGAAGATTGCTGTATTTCAGTGTTCAATTCTCTCATTGAATAACTATATTTTGGCTGTAGTATCTCTCTGGAAATATTTCAAAACCTATTTGCTTACAACAGTTTTGGCAGAAAGCTGCGATAAGCTCAAAGTCCCGTGATTATGATTCATTGCTATGTGAATAATTTCAGTTATCAAGCTTGATTATTTCTCTATGTGGTTTTGCACTATTCACATGTATACTGAGTGCATTCAGAGCCAGGGCTGTGCTTACCCAAATACCATTTTTGTGCTAAAGAACAAAAACCTGCTGATGAATATTTTAAAATTTTTGTATTTAATATTTTGGGTTTTTTTTTAATAGGT
>VXBC01002739.1:48023-83570 GCA_013399945.1 Ploceus nigricollis | reverse complement strand
TTTTTTTTTTTTTTTGTGATATGTTCCTGTATGGCATTTGTAGGATTCTGCTAAAGACAAACTTGTTCTTTTCAGCAGGTGTTTGAGCACTGACTTGGAGAGAGTGACAGCTGTCAGAGGTCTCTGGATTATTCATAAACTGGACCCATTCAAACAAAATCTGGTTGTAACTGACTTTACAATAGTGGGTCTAAACATTGCCCATGAGTAGTTTGTCCTAAAAACCAGGGCCCTCTTAGGCTGTCCTTTTAGCCCCTACATATCTTCAAATAACAGACTTTGAGTACAATGTTGTGGCAAATGGGACAATGACAGACCAGTAATGGAAGAGAAGGGAAAAGTGACTTTGCAAACATCGTACAGGAAATAAAATCCACGCTGAAAGCCCAGCTATATCTTGTGGCACTGTGGTCTGGGAGACAACAGCTGGGTCTTCAGATCCTGGTGAAATGAAGCCTGGTATTGGAGACTTTTGTTTAGAAAAGATGCTTCATATAGCAGTGGGAACTTTTTGACAAGACCCCCTTGAGAGGAAATGGGGTGGCAGTGCCCCTCTGTAGGTGCATGTGTCAGAGTTCCTCTTAACTGTGTGGGTAGCCAAAGCCCTACCACTGACTGAACTTTTAACTGGGTTTTGTTTCCACACTGTGATAGCAGACAGAGTTATCACACACCTGCCTGCTCATGCAGCTCTGCAGGGCCTGGGCAGCAGGTGCTGCTCTGCTGGGAGCAGGCAGCAGACACCAGGGAGGGAAGGGAGCACAGCTGGAGGGAGCAGGCACTGGGAACCATGCTGTGTCACAAAAAGGCAGAAAAGGGTAGAGAATCAAGCAAGAGGCTTCTTGGAAAAACAAATTCCTAATACTGTAGTTCATGATGCTTTGTTTCCTGTTTCCATGGGTTTGATTTATTTAAAAAAAAAGTTTATAATTTTTTTTTCATTTTAAAGGCATAGATACAAATTACTGATACAGTATGACCTTAAAGGGGGAGATTGAGCTACAGTATCAAGTATCTAGGCTCCAGTAATATGCTTCACATACTTAGAGTCAGTTAAATCCAGGATTATTTTGCTTTCTTTGCTACAGCAGTGCAGCTAGGAAAATAATGCATGTACTTGCACAACACCGGGACTGTTCATTTGGCTGTGCCATCATCATCTCTTTAGAAATCACCTTAGGTCTGGATCCAGCAGTGTCCCACTTGTTCTGTAAATGTTTGTCTTATTGAGGTTCACACGCTGTTTCCAGATTTCCAGGGTGTACTAATAGCAGATAAAATACCAGCTCCTCTATGACCTTTCAGGTGGCTTTAACTTGGATTTGTCCCAGTAATGCTTCTTACTGTGTTCTGTGGCTCAAATGATGTGAGTAAGAATGATATCTCTTCTGCCTGTTATCAGTCTTATAGGATCTGGGGCTGGAGGGACTGGTATTACACCAAGACTCCAGCAAGGTCAATGAAAAAAAGCTAAAGATCCTGAAATAAGCCTTGTTATTTATAAAAAATCTTACCTGGTAATACTATTTTTTCAGAAGCAGCCTATAATGGAGAATAATAGCAATGTGTTTCCAGTCAGCATGTGGAATGCTGCTTATGGCAAGACCATTCCCTGAGCTCTATGTCATTTGCTTTCTTTCTTAACTATGTTTTATCTTGAAGTGTTCAGTCTTGAGGATAGCTCTTATAGCTTCTGAAATGCTGAGTGACAGAGCAAACTGTTTGCAGTGGTAGTGTTGGCAACTGTTTCACTGGAAAATCTTGTTCAACAAGGACTCTGAGTCTGCAATTTGATTCTTTTGAGACCTTTACTCATGTATGGAGCCCAGATGAGCACTGGGAGATTTGAACAAAAAGCTGTTTTCAAAATTTGCTATTTAACAGTTTAAAACAATGCTAAACCCACAAACCAAACAGAAAAAACCCAAACCAAACCCAAAGGTGTGGAAAACCCAGAAAGAGCAAACCCAAACTCCATTCTCTTGGGGGTAGAAGGAGGATAGCAGCTCAAATGCCCTGTTTTCTTGAAATTAAAGGAGTGAAGCAGGAACTGCATGGCCATAGTTTCAGACTATCCTCTTTCTTATTAATATGACACCTGATATGTTTTCCATATCAGTTTGGTGAAGACACACACTGTGAATTAACAGATGTGACTCAGACAATTTTATCACCTCAGGTGGGAAGATTTGGCTGTTGTGCTACACTTTCTCTCATAGCTCAAGGCAATCAGGGTTTAGCCACTGAAGTCACACATATTTCAGAACAAACTCAATGTTCTGTATGTACTAAATTAACCTTCCAAATGTGGATCAAGATTCATTTGTCAAACATTTTTCAGTTAAATAAACAAAAGCTGTTAACTTAATTCCTGATGAAGTTTATGAATTAAACCCAAACACAGCTACCTTCACAAATGGACCAACTAAGTACATATGAAGGTAGCTAGATTAACAGAACTGACAGCCATCTATGAGTTTCCCATTAGGCTCTAATGTGAAGTGTTCTTAAGATGTGCTTTAAAAAACTGATTCTCACTCTTGTGTTTCAAGTATGCTTTGAAAGCATATACAAGTATTGGGTGTGTCTGCAATCATCCCAAGGAAGTCTCCCTAAGAAATATTGAGTAGTGTTTGCAACAAAAAAACCCCTTTAATTAAGAAGATGTTTGGCATGCAGGAAGGCTAGATGGACAACTTCTACACAGACAGGGCTGGAAGAAGCCATATTGTGAAGGATGATGTGTGTGTGTAGAGAAATGTATTTAATTTTTCTTCTATCTGAAAGGATCACCTATTTAACTAGGTCTGACTGTGCTACATGGAACAAGAATCGTTATTGGGTGTTTCATAATTATGGCCAGGGAAATACTTAAGAAGTGCTGCACCACTAACTTGTTTGAACAGCTAAAACCAAAGGGTTTTTTTTTTAATTGATCCTCTTGGCAATACCTAATAACTAAACTTGAGATTGAAGAAACTGTAGAGCTATTTTCTCATCAAACTCTACAGAGCAAATCTGAAAACAAAACAAGTGGATACATTTGAAAAATGTCATAAATTAAATTCTTAACTTCTTTACAGGAAAGTAATAGTAGTTATTTTCAACTGTTGGTAGCATTCTCTTAAAAATTAGCAACAAAATAGGTAGTTTGCCATTCATACATAAGTAAGGAAATTCTGGAGGGAAATTTAAATTAAACAGTTTAGGGATTTTTGGTGATTTTGAGACCTAAAGCAATTTTTCAAACTTGTGAAATGATTCTATGTGGAATGACAGTGCTTCTTAGCACTTTATTTGCTACATTTTACATTATCAAAATTGTCAACACATCTTGGTTGCCTTTTCTCATAGTAGCTGCTAAACACACAAAACTCTGACTCTGCTTTCTGTTTGTAGTCTGTACTATCGATCCAGAAATTATACTCCTGGTTTTGACATTTTAATTCACAGTTTATCTGCAGCAGCATCAGCATTTATCAAAAGTCAGTAGGCAAAATAAGACACGGTGTTCTTCAAGGTAGTCTGCTCCATCTAGGTCTGGTGGTGTTCCTGCAGCAGGTAATACTCAGCAGCTCATTGCTGCATAATGCGTTGCCTTAGAAAAGGTGGTGAAAAGAATGTTTATCAGAACCTACTTGAAGTCAGATGAACACAGAAAACATGCTCAAAACACTCTGAGAGGAAAGGGTAAGTAACACCTGTCTAATAAATATTGTTTGTGGTGTGTTATAACTTCGACAGTTATTGTGTAATGAGATAATATTGCAAATACCAGTTGAATTACCATCCTTACAGACCATGTAGGTGCAAGAATTATGAACAACAATTATGAATTGGTCCTCATAAGGATATTGCAAACAAAACTGAGTGTATGCTGGTGAATGTAATGAAGCAGTAGAAAGTACGTATAACCTGCAGTTAAGTCTGGTTAGGATTCATAGGCAAAAAGGACTGGCAGAAACTGTAACAGCTCTAAACCAGCTGGAATCAGCACAGACCTGGCTGATTACTTTATAAACCTGGTATATCTATTATAGCATAGTCAATATACACATTAAACCAAAGATATTTACCTTCTTCTTTGATCTCTCTGACTTCTTGGAAATGTTCTTTACTTTCGTATGGAGGTGGTATAAAACCTTGGGAGGAAAAAAGGAGCAATATATTGAAAGGGACATTGAAATTTGTGTACTAATACTTTAACTCCTCCTACAAGCACCAAAAATTTGAAGTAATTGTTTAACATGACTTCAAAGTTGAATTTGATGTTTTAGACTTTTAATTCTAAGCTCTCCAATTTCTCTTTCAAGAAACAAGGTTTGGAAAGAGCATTAAACCTGCTAGGCTTTCGGTAGTTCAGCATATATTAAGAGCTCAGCTGGCACAATGCTGAAATCCACAGGAGTTTTCAGATGGACTCTGAATTTTATATTAAGCCTCAGATTGTCTTCATTTATTCCCTAGGCTGATGATATACATGGGCAGAGAGCAGGCTGCCAGTCCTGTACCCTGGTGGGACTGTCCTGTTGCTCCTGGAGGCAGCACAAACAAATGCAGTGGTAGGAGTGGGTCACCCTCCAGAGAGAGGGTCATGAGGAGTATTGGAGCACGGTAGGCAATTCTCAATTAACAACATCTAGATGTGGCTTTTGAAACCTGATTACAGCACAGCAATAACCTCAAAATGTTTATCCCTTCATAGGTTTTTCTTCTTGTCAGTAGCAAACATTTGTTATTTAGAAAGAACAAAATAAAAAATACGAAAAACAGCAAGAGTCTTTAGGGGGTTTGAGTGACAGGCTAGATGTCATGTTGGAAGTTGTAATCCTTTTTTGTGAGCTGGTGTAATTTCATTCTCTGTTTTCTTTCCCTCCCCCCACCTCAAAAAAGTATTCTGTACCAGGAGAGGATTTTGAAAGGATGGGCTGTGTAGTTGTGTACACACACAAGCCACCAAGAGTCTGGGATCTTCCCTCCATTTAAACATTATCCCCATCCCTGGCACCCACCTTGGCATAGCAGCAGGTGATGAGCAGCAGGGGCAGGAGGTACCCCACCAGCAGGATGGTAATCTTGTACATCTGCTTGGCTGTGGAGCCGTTTGCCCAGTGCTCCCAGCAGAAAGAGCTGTTGGGTGCCTGCTGATGGCCACTCATGAGGGCCTGGTGCTGGGCCACGGGGATGGCAATGAGGAGAGACAGCAGCCAGATGGCAGCCACACCGAGGACAGCGTTGCGCTTGCTGCGGATGCAGGACGAGCGTTTGGCATGGACCACAGCAATGTATCTGTCCACAGACATGGCCACCAGAGTGAAGATGCTGACCAGCATCGTTGCCATGGCCGAGTAGTGAACCCACTTGCAAAAGAAGGCACCGAAGATCCACTCTGGCAGGGAGTAGATGGTGGCCTGGAAGGGAACGCAGAAGAGCAGAAAGGAGAAGTCTGCAATGCTTAAGTTCAGGATGAAGATGTTGGTGGCACTGCGCGATGGGCGTCCCCCGGGCCGGAGACGCCCCAAAACAACCAACACTAACGTGTTTCCCACCATTCCCAGGAGAAAAATCAACCCAAAAAGCACTGGTACAATCACCACCTCTGGGCCACCCCTGGTTGCTCCTGCCCAGCATGTTGGGACCTCTGTTTGGTTGGTCTCAAGGCTGCACTTGCTGGTGTTGGCTCCAAAGGAAAGCACAAAATTGTATTCCTGCTCCTCCATGGAGCCAGGCAAGGAACAGTCACTGCAACCCTGACTGCTGACAGCTATGTCTGTGTTTAGTAGGGGTGGCCAGAGATGAACTTTTGCCTTGTCCAATGCCGTGTCTTTCCTTTGAGGAGTAATTTTCTTCAGATGATTCTTCCGAGTTCTCTCTGTCTCTGGTGCAGTTTATTCCAGGGACTGGCAAAAAAAAGGAGTTGACGAATTTATGTCATGCAAGAGCTGACATCCAGGTTTTGCAGTTGGTGCTGGTGTGGCAGAAAAAAAGTCTGTTCCAGAAGAGCAGAGGATGAGGCTGCCCTGGGAGCTTGGAGCAGCAGCAGAGCAGCAGCAGCTCGGCTGCCACATGCTCCTCCTCTTCTGCTTCCCTCCCACACTGCCTGGATCTGTGGCTGTCATACCTGCTTTCCCAGCTCCACCCTGAGCTGTGGCAGAGAGAACAAATGCTGTCTGTGACCTGAGCCCTTCAGAAAACAACCCCTGGTCAGCTTCGTCCCCATGCACGACTGCTCACGAGGGGGAAGAGCAAAGCAACAGTTCTCATCCAAAGGGATGGATAAGCAGCAGCTGCTGAACAATAGTGTGTGCAGTTCTGTGAGGGGCAGCACTGTCACTGGCTGCATAAGACCAAAAAAAACTCTAAAACACTTTATTTCAATCAACAGAGAATGATTTTATTTGTTTATTTGTTTCATAGTCTTCAATGCTCCCATTAGAGCATAAAGCCATCTGAATAATTGTGTTTCCAACACAAAAAGCTGGGAAAGCTTTAGATTCAGCACTGGGTCTTGCCACTTCTGGGATATCTGCCCAAATTCCTTAGCGCCTGAATATTCATGGACCTTGTTGATATAGCTTCGAAGACATTTTGGGTTCAACCAGTAGTGCCAACAGCATCTGCACTGGAAAAGAATATATTCAGTCTTAGCTGTGAACAACTGTAATATTCCCTGCCAGGGGACAGAGATAGGTTTGGCGATTTTTTTACAGAAGTTTTATTTAAGATTAATGGCTCAGATACTGTGGTTTTGATGCTTACTTATAGAAACAGCACATATGTTTTCGAAGGTACTAAGTAGGTTAGTTCCAATGGTTTGTTTCCTCACATTTCTTGAGGGATTCTGCAGGCAGTGAGGAGGGAACAAAGTTTAGGCAAACATTAACAGTACCTGCACACAGTGATTTATGGATACAGCACAGCTGCCTGCAAAGAAGAGTACCCATCTCTATTTTCAGTGGTTACAACTCCAGGCACTTGGAGAGTGCTAAGCAGCGTGGGGCACCACTGGCTCTTGTGAATGGGAGGGTTTGACTTGGGGGAGCCCTTTAATTCTAGGAACGAAGTTCAGGAGCTGAGAGTTGCTCTGCCTTGTGATTTTTTCTTAAACTCTTGTTGAGAGGTGACAGTGCTGCCTTCTGTAGCCTGCTCTGATTATACCCTTGCTTAAAACTGATCTGGAGCTCAATCCCTTATTTCCCTCACAGCTTTGGGGTAGTTATGGGGTGAGGCCAGGCAGAGAAAGATGTCTGAGCTGCAGCGGAAAAAATGATCTCCCCTTGTCATGAGCAGATCACTGTGGCTGGACCTGACACCACCTGCAGCTCCACGGCCTCAAGTGGCCCAGGACCTCAGACACCTTTCAGTGACCCAGGACCTCAGACACCTTTCAGTGGCCCAGGACCTCAGACACCTTTCAGTCTTCCAGCTCCCGAATGTTTTGTGTTTGCTGGCATCTCTGCAAGCTGTGGGGCTGTGCTGCAGCCCGAGTGCCATCTGCTGACACTTCGCCTCCTTCGCTGCCTTCAGGCAGCTCCTGCGCCGCCCTCAGCCTTTCTTTCCCCAAACATTGTCAGCTCAGTGCTCACCTCTGTCTGTTGTGGTTCTCTCTCGTCCTTATGCACACCCACCCCTCACCCCCTTAAATCATCAAACTTAAATATGTTTTCCTTTTTCCTTTTGTGATAATATGTGACCACTGTAGTATGACTTCTTGTCATATTACTCATATAACTACATGTTATTTTAGAAATACATCTTAGAAAAAGCTATTGAAAGTGGCTATCTTCTTCAATGGCTATCTTTGTATTTTCGATGCTTGGGGTTTTTGTGGTTTTGTTTTTTCCTCTTTTTTTAGTGGACAGCCATACCAGAAAGAATTATTTAAAAAGAACCTGTAACAATCACAGCAAATGAGAACATGCATTTTAGTCTTTTAGTGGGTTTGGGAAAAATAATGAAAAATGCAGCATGTGTGGTTTCTACTGCAGGGGATTTGAGACAATGCATGCAGGAATTTAAGAATTGCTTGTATGTGTCACCTGCAGAACGAGCACAGCTTTGCAGCTCTGAAAGATCTCATGGCATGTCAAGAAGAATATGGGCTGAAAATAGCACAGTTTTGGCAATGAGGAGGGACAGATCATAGAATTGTTTAGATTTGTTTAAAAAAATAAAATTCAACAATTACCTAAATTCTTACAGAAGGAACATTCCAATTCTGTGAAAGTGTTATAACTGGGACAGGGGGAAGAAAGGTGAATATTCTGGATAGAAAGTGGCAGTCACGGGCTGAATTAGCCATCCATAAAACTATGTGCAGGAACTCAGCTCGTTTTCATTAGGGACCTGAGATGCTGCAAATCTGATTTCAAATGGAGCTTGGCTGGTGTGGAAGTATTCCTGGCTGGTCTTACTCATGAGGAAGTAATTTCCAGTGTTAATTTACATGCTTTGCTGAAAACTTATCCTGAAAGTATGTTTACCATGGCAGTCAAAAGTTTCACAAAGATAAAGATTCCTTCTTCTGTTTCTTTCATTGTGCCACTTCTCCACTGCTTTAAATCATGTGGTTTTGACAGTGAGAAATCTCCTGTCCCTGAGAATTCCCAATCCAAATACAGTCAGAAGGGAACTGACCATGCCAAGACAAAGTACTTGCCATAAGACCTGTTCATTAGTCCAACTAGCAGAAGGTCAAGTCTTGAATAAGTACAGGAGCATAAATAGCAAGTGAACCTCCAGTGTCTAATTTGCTGGGAACACTCACATTATGTCTGGTATTTTAAAATTCACAGTGTTTCACCTGGAAACCAGAAACAATGGTTCATGCCCTGTGGATTGAGCTGCATGAAATATCTCAGCTGTAAAAATTCTGCTGTTCTTTAGAAATTCTGTTGCTTCTTAGAGGAAGACAACAAATACTTAAACATGAGTGGGGAGGACATAGCAAAAGGACACAGAATACTCTCTGTGAGAGGAAAAAAAAAAAGTAGAAGTCTGACAGCCATCACTAATGATCAAGATCAAGAATGAACTGGAAGCCAGATGCTGTTGCTTTTGTCTGAGTTGATTTGGGCTAAAAGCACTGGATTTTCATCCCTGATTAAACAGGCATTAGATGTGTCTTGTTGAGACAGGATAGTACTGGACCTCTATGAACAAATTTGCAATCCCAGAGTAAGGAGAAGAGTGGGAAAATGTCAGCCCTAAGAATAAGGGTGGGGAAAAAAAAAACCCCAAGAGATTAAATAGTAGTATTTAAATGGTAGCATTTTTAGCTTGTCTAGGTACAAACTAATTTGTCCATTTTCTGATTGCTAATGGGTGCTTCAGCTCCTAATTGCACTGAATATCAGGTATGTTGCAGACCACTCCTACTGTTTTGATAGCCATGGTTCAGCTTTTCGATACTTGTGCATTAGCTCTCTAAGCCTCTTGACTTTGGAGTGGAAGGAGGGCACTGAAGCATAACAGCAAGCAAGAACCTTACTGTCACACTTTTCTGTTTCTCTGGAGAATGTGGGTTACATCTCAGATCCAGATCCATTTAAAGAAAAACAAACATCCAGATCAAAAGCTTGTTTGTGGCTTTAGTTTCAGCAGCTCTTGGTGCTTTTTGAAAGGCTGTTTCAGGCTGACTAATGAGCTACCTAGATGCAACTGGGAAACAAGCAGTGGTAGGTCAGAAATCTTTGCACTTGCCTCACACTAACCCTTTCCAGTTATGATCCTGAGTGGAAAGAGAAGGTGCAGTGGCCATTCCTCTTGAAGTATGACCCCAAGAGAGGCAGGAGGTCCTGTTGACTGCTCTGCATATTTGTCCCCAAAAATGAGAGCCCAGATTCAATTCCTTCCCAACTCCACATAATCCTTTTCCTGAGCTGCATCTAGCTAACTCCTGAAGAAACTGAAGCCTTCATCCCCCTAGAAGTTACTTGTCCACCAAGCCCCCAGACGAGCTGTACATGGGTAGCCTTGCTCATGGAGGAGCTATGATGAAAATAGTAAATCCTTTCACCTTTTGTGAGCTGTAACCTTTGAGTCTCTTCAGTGAAGGATCAAAATTGAACTTATGTTTCTCACTCTGGCCATTAAGTCCTCACACGACTTTTCTGTGTCATCCTTACTGGACACGTAGCTGGTTACAAATACCCTGCAAATTCCTTTTGCCTTTCCTAGAATTTATAATAAAAATAGAACAACTTCATTTAAACAGCCAAAAGCATTATATCCACACTGTTTCCAAACTTTCTTCTGCAGTCTAATTTTTGATAAGGCAGGTAAAATTGTTTAACAAAGTTTGTTATTCATTCATGACTAACAGAGTAAAAAATCATGATTTTGATTCTAACAGAAGTTATGTTGGAATAAAGTTACAAAAAGAGAAGTCTGTTTGGCATACAGTGTTGGCAGACACATATAAAACTACAACAGGAATATGTCAAACCATAATAAACCTCAAAACAAGATGCTTGTAGATACTTGTTTAGTATTCTGTAGGGAATGAGGAATGTATTCTGGCTTATGTCAACAGATTCCAGACAATGTATCTCTTCCTGTGTGCTCCTGTGGTTTTGTGCACAGCTCTTCTGTGAAGTCAGAGGAGACAAAGTGATGTGAGTGATCTCTCACAGTTTGGCCTTAACACAGAAGAACCTGATGCCTTTATCTGGGTCCTAATGTGATATATTTGTAAATACATCTGTGCCCCTATACAAAGGACAGTCAGATCCCCGTGAGAGTCTGAGACACACTTGTGCTGTGGAAGGCAGGAGCACAATGTCACCCCGGAGAGGTGCTGCTCCCCTGTTCAGTACCAGACCTGGTGTTTATGAGAAGGAAGGTAAGGAGATACTACAGCTTCAATGGAGTGTGTGAGCTTGGTCCATTCTGGTTTGAAAACCAGATTGTTCTACGACAACATGAGAACATTTAGTTAGCTTCTCATGGTGATTAACTGATTTAAGGCAACTTCACAAATCTGTTTTCCCTGTGTGTGTATCAACTTGACTTTACCAAACTGTTTGGGTAAAATCACTTTTCCACTCATCTCTTAACACTTTTCTATGTGTAAGAAGATTTGCTGTCAACTGGCCAGCTCTGCAGCATAACAAAATGCTGCAACAGTTCTGGGAAAGTCCTGGTGCCTCATGTGCAAATAACCCTTTTACTCAGTCACTCCAGACTGTATCACAAAATGCTGCCTATTACAAAAGGAGACATGTAAGTGTACATGCTGTGCTTTAATACCATCTTAGCAAAAAGTTTCCATGGTGATTTGCTCTCATTGCTGCAATGGAGTTCTCCTTCCAATAGAACCATGGCAAATTTCTGTCTACTGCCTCATTGAAATTACTGCTAAATTCCTCAATTAAAGAAACCTCTACTTAAGCATCACAATATGTTGTGAAAAACACCTCAGAAATAATGGTTGACGAATTTTCTGGTCTAACAAAAACATCCCAAGACAAAAGTACTTGGAAGTTTCTTAACACTTATGTTAAAAAAAAAATTATACTTAGGATCTCTTATTTCCACAGAGCTCTGAATGTTTAAGAGCATCTGATTGTGCTTCCTGTCAAATTCTGAGGCAGCTAACCCAAAACAATTGCAGCAAATTCTAGATTTTTCTGAAAGTCTCTGACAGACTGAATGAGCAACTTTACTTAGTTTCCAGTTTGTTCAATGTGATATGAACAAGAGACACAGCCAGTCAATTTATTTCCATGCTCCATTTAGCTTCATAATTGTTCTGAGGTAGGAAAATAAACACCACCTGTATGTGTGCCCAGCACAGCTGTTTGGAGAGACTCAGCAAAGGGAAGTCATTGCTTAAGCCTTTCAGAATTGCTAATGAAGAGACTGGCACACAACTGATTATTTAGAAAGCTGGTATAAGAACTTACACTCTTCTAATATCCTAGCATGTGCTGACAAGCTTGCAGTTAAAGGTGTTTGAGAGCTTCTACTCATAAGCATAGGAATGAATAAGAAATCAGGCTTTGCTCAAGGATTACCTGGATACCATCTGCACATCAGGCAAGGATGACAATTTTTAGGCATCCCTCCAAAACTCAAAGCCAAGTATTTGAAACATGAAGAAAAAAATATGGACCCACTATTAGGTGGCAAAAATGAAGCTAAGTATACTTGCTCTAAATTGGGCTTTTTCACTGATACCAAAATTAATGGCTCTTCTCAGAAACCTCTGCTAAACAGGAAACATGGCATTCAGTGGAGCTTGCTGCCCTGCCTGGCTGAGTATTGAGCTTTGAGTATTCTGCTTTTAAACANATTTTCTTTTTTTAAGTGTTCTGGAAGCCTTTTCAGATAAAATTCTCAAACTGAGTAGGCAACAACTTCTGTTGTCCTTGAGGCTTTCATGACCTCCTCAACTGATTTTTCTTTTTATTTCCTTGGGTGGGGGAACAAGCTCCAAATAAAAGAGCCCACCTGTCTGAAGCAAGCTAGTTTGCATACTGGTTCTCAGAAGTCATCTCCAGTCCTGCCAATTATCAATCTGTCAACACATCACAGGCTACGTATTATTTTAATGGGGAAGCTCCTGCCACCTCGTGGCAAGAACTTTCACCTTGCTCGAATCAAAAGAGTTAAACTGCATACCTGATACCTTTGTAGAACAAATGTATAGCTAAACAAACAAAAGCCTTGCTTGGTTTGCTTTGCCATTTGGGCATTATCAATTGTAAATATTAATGCTATTTTAAAATAAACATATTATAAATTACTAGATAAGCTTATTGCAGCTATTTTTTTCCACTGCTGCTTTCTCCACCTTTCTTTCCAAGAAAGTACAGAAATTAATTCTGTCAGAGTATTGAGCCAGGAGAATCCACATCAACTTTGGTATTTTTAGAAAAACTTGTTGACAAGACACATTGATGAGTGTCAGAATATTAGTAATTTGTGTTCCTCCTCAAAGGTATCTGCATTCATTATGGACTATTTGCTTTCAGCTATAGGCAACGTTCAGCTCTAGATCCCTTCTAAGGAGCTTTGCTGATATCTTCATGTGCTTGGTGAAATCTTTCCTCTGTGAACAGAACAACTTGTCTTGGTACTTCCTGTTTCTTTTGTGTTTAGTAACTGGTGCCAGTTGATGTGGTTCTGTATGTTCATGTCCTGAGAGTGTATGGCACCCTCTGAACTGCCTTCAGGATGTTGGTCAAATTTGTCGTGAAACTGGGGCAGCTTCAGGCCCTACCAAAGCAGAGCAACATGGCAAAAAGAAGTTTTTTACTGACCTGGTTTTTAACCTCTTTGATCTCCCAATATAAGTATTTCTCATAAGGTCTCATCTAAGAAATTTGTTGCAACCATGCTGATTTAAACAGATTAAAATTACCAAATGACCTCCCGTCACCATCCCCTCTGAGTGTGAACTCACTTCATTTTAGGATCTGAAACTAATGCTGAGATGAGTAGAAGAAACAGATGGAACTCAGTTTGCAATAGTTAATTCTGCTTGTATTGCTATTTTTATGCAAACTGAAATCCTGATACGCAGGATTTCCTCTTCCTAATATGTTGTAACAGTTTCTAATTAAAACACTGACATCTGTCCTCAAGAAATGCCAAACTGACTGCCCTGGAGATTGCAATCTTCACACAGAAGTAGGACAGCAAGTTTGAATACTTGATAAGCAGGACTTACAATACTATGTTAATGTGGCCTGTCCCTAATCAATTGCAGTGGGGGTTTGAAGCTGATTGACACACAAAACTATATCCATCCCAAATGCTGAAGTGCTGTTATGTAGTGTAGTTGATGCCAGGAGCTGGTAGAAGAGAAGAATTTTATAGAAAACAAAATTGCAGTTCAAAATGGCTGCAATAGGCATCTGCATGTACCGAGTCCTACTTTCCCAGCTGTAGTCATCTACAGTTCAATCTGTGCTGACAGTAAAAACTATCAGTGGTTTGGATGTGTAAGTGCTGAAATTAATGAAGATGCTCTGGGCTGGAACAAGCCTTCCTAGTGGGAAAAGTACTCCCAACACATAATGTTATCCCTCTGCCTCCAGCAGCTGATTTGAGTGTGAGTGCTGCAGTTAGTTTACAGCTTCTCAGCCAAAATATGTGTGAGGTGAATAAAACATGCTATAAACATAGGGATAGCTATTATCAGGGAGAAACAGCTGTATAGCAACATTCTGGACAATAAAGATAGCTCCTGGGATACTTATCAAGAGACCAGTCCTGCCAGATGAACTCTACAGGAAGGATGTACACCACAAATGCCACATTGTAAGAATTATAATACACACACAGCTGCTAACACTAATCCAGGGCTATTGGAATAAAATTATAGAAGAAAGCTCACAATGAGCCAAAGGAAGCACTTAGCATTTAGCAGCTTTAAAAATCAGTTATGTTCTGAATCTGCAAAGAAGTGAGCTATTAAAAGCTCAAGAAGGTGCTTAGTGGCTCAGCAAAAACTGTTGTGGAACAAGGAGTTGGTGAGCTTAGCTTTCCTGCAAGCATGTGGAAAAAGAGTTTTATGTAGAAATCAGATCAGAGATTTAACTTGACTTTGCAAGGAGAGAAAATTCAGAAAATTGGAAAAGTAAATTGCAAGGTATGTGATATTTAATTGCTTGGGAGGATGGAGGTGAGAATCTGAATACTTTAAAATTAACAATGAAATATGGGCTAGAACTGGACCACAAATGGAAAAGGACTCTGAACCTGATAAATGCTGCTTTAATTTCAATATGAAAGATAGTTTCCTGTCATTGGCATAATAATGGCTCTGGCCTGGATCAAACTTCAGATTAGAAAGAGAAAATATTTGTCGTTCCTCTTGTTACTTCATTTGTATTGTTTAGGGTTCTTGAGTCCAGAGAAGTGGATAGTAAATGTTTGTAAGTGAAGTTCACCAAATTAACAATGTGCATCAGAATTCCCAGGGATGTGAGGGTTTCTGTTTAAGTTTTCCAGTTAGTGGGAACTAGAGGATTGATGATAAATGTGTGTTCACTTAAGACATGACTTGCACAACAGGTCTGTGGGAGATTGGATCTTGAGACTTGGTCATTTCTCTGCAATGGAATCCTAAACAAAAGCATGATGCCCTTTTGGTTTCCGGTAAAAAATATGAAGTGAAATAAAAATTATGATAAGCAAACCACTTCTTGTGAAACTCTAGCATCATGGTTTTTGCATACATTTCCTTATTTCCAAATTTTCATGTTTGAAAAGGAGTGAAAAGCCACAGTAGGTTCAGAGACATAATTATTTTTGGAAATGTCACCTGTACCTTGTGACTATTTTGACCTTTGTAAATATAATACAATGGCACTGTGAGTCCTGAATAAAATCCAGCAGGTATAGTAACAAGAAGTAGATATTTATTGGCATAGGTATGGTCAATGTGAATAAGCAAACACTGGAACAGGGGCCTGGAAAGGCTGTATGATCTTTTCCATTGAAGAGATCAAAGCTTCCACTGAGTGAGGTCCTGAGCAACCTGCTCTAACTTTGGAGTTACCTTACCTGGGACTAGGTGGCTGGACTAAATGACATCCCACCAAAAACCCATTCCAACCTAAATTATTCTGTGGTGAGAGGCGCCTATTTCTGAACCATGCAAGCAGTGATTTTAACACATCATCTGCTGGTGAACAGAGGCATTGTGGACTGCACAGCCAGGCTGCCACGAGAGGGAGGAAATGCTGTTTTTTTAACAAGGCACAGCAGAAGCCTTGTGCGGCCCCCATGTGGGTGTAGCTGGGCTGAAAGTTCGTGCACAGATCTTGCATCTCAGAAAGTGGCAATTTCCAAATGCCCGCTGTGTGTGCAGCCTGTGACACGAGCTAAAGAAACACAGGAGGTTTCTTGGTTGCTGCTGTGATGCCAAGCAGGTCCCGTGCCAAGCTTTAGCTGCTGTATCCAACACAGCGGAATGCGGATTTCGACTCGGCTGTATTCTCTGAAGAAGGTAACTGCTCCAAGGAGCCTCTAGATAAACAAAAGAAAAGCTATAAATCTTACTTCAGCTTCCACTTCTCAGCTTTGCTCAGTCAGCATAGGAAAAAGCTGTGTGAGTTTTGTATTTCAAATGTTGTTTAAACAGGGATGCTAATATACCATGTTCTTAATTTTGTGTAGTGCTTGCAATACTCCTTCAATCTTCAAGTACTGATCTCTGAATGATGATTTAATGATGAGTCTTTTTTTTATACCTAAACAGTTTCAAAGGCAAATGAGTCTTACTGTCAAAGTATAAAGAATATTTTGCATGAAACTGAGAAGATACTTTGATATAGCAAATGGATAGAAAATTCCTGTAGATACAAAGAACTGTGTTTTTGTAGACATGCACAGAAAGGGGATTTGGTAATGTATAGATGAAAATAATTTATTTTAGCAGTCAAACCACTGGAAGAACACTTAGTTCCTGTTGAAAAATCTTCCTGAAAATTGCTGTTGAATTCAGGAAAAAATTGTAAATATTTGGACCAAAATCTACAGTGTGTAGATCAGTTTTTATAGCCTCAGAACAGTTTTATTGTGTGAAAAAGGTTTGCTACTTTCTCATTAAGCAGTTTGAACTGACACATTATATGAACTTCTACATGTATATGAGGCCAGAGCAGATAATAAGCTATAAAATTTTAGTTTTTCCTTTGGAGTCCTTTTGTCAGGATCTGGCAGAGCTCTAGAGATTCAGGCTGCAGATCTGCCCTGTATTTTGGCTTGAGGAATTTGCAAACAAAGCATGCCTACAGAAGCTAATTTGCCTTTGTGGTACTAACTTGTCAGAATTCTTCTGCTTAGGCAGTTTTTTGACTTGTCTTTTTAACATTTTGCATGCTGAGCTGCCACAAACAAATGTAACATTTTCTAGATTACAGATACAAAGACTTTTTCCCCTGTGGTAACAAAGTCTGCAGTTGTGGTAGAAGGGTAGGTCTGTGTTTATGCTTTGACATTTGAGGGAAATCTCTATGGGTGCCACAGAGCAGAAAAGAAACAACTTCTGATTGCTCTCTAAACTTTATTGTTTTATAGAAGTGCTGTGCCACTAAAGTTTTTGGGTCTCACAATGCATGTATATTTCTGATGCATATTTATGGAAGAAAAACTTCTATTCTAAGACTGTACTGCTATTGGAGGAAGGATTTTGAGGATGGTTTTGTTTCTAGCAATCACTGTTCCTCTCATTCCATCTGATGCTCTGTGTGTTTTAAGTTCACTTCTCAACTTTCTCAGAAAACAGTTTCAGTGCTCATTTCAGTGTGAGATTTCCCACAGAAAGAGAACAAGCAAGTTACCATAATGAAAAAACTATCTTCTTCTGCTGTTTTGGAGGCTGTTTTTGGGAGCTGTGAGTCCAGGGTGTAGCGGGCTCAGCCTGCCAGCTCTGACTGAGCAGTTGGTTCTCTTCAGCACTGAGCTGGTGGCAGCAGCAGAGTTTAAGGAGAGGTCATATGTGCAAGAGCATAATAGCCAGAGGGCCTAAAATCTTTGGGAGAATGTAGCAGTTTCAGAGTTTCCAATGCTACCTTCCCTTTTGTTTACTATTATTTCTTTGGTTTTTTTCTTTCCTCCTCCAGAATTCACAGCAGCCTTATCAGAAGGAGGAGCATTCAACTCTGCCTGCACTGTTAAGCCTACAGTCTCTGCAGACTGGAAATTTTGCTGTTTCATTGTCATCAGTGAACAATTGTGGTATCCCTGTGCTCTAGCACTTTTTCCACTGGAAAATGGAAATGAAGAGAAATATGGCGAAGTTGTTGTGGCTGCTGATGTTATTTTCTGACATTGTGCCATTCAGCTGTGAGAAATCAATGAGAGAAAGAGCTATTGAGCTGATGCAAGATGCACGTTTGATCGATGGGTATATAAAATATGTTCAACTAAACCCTCTTTGTGAGTCCTGACAAGTGAGGAGGAAATGCTGAAGTGTCAGATTAGCAGAGACATGGGCTGTTACGAGCACACAGCACTGAGCTACCATTGCAGTGATACATTGGGAAGGAATTTTGGTTCAGAGGGTACTTGATGTATGATTGTGTTACCCTAAACACCGTTTTGATTTTCTGGCCAGGTGTCACGGTTTAACCCCAGCTGGCAACTGAGCCCCACGCAGCCCTTGCTCACTTGTCTCTCTGGTGGGATGAGCGAGAGGATCAGAAAAGTGAGAAAAGTCGTGAGTTGAGACACAGACAGCTTAATAAGGAAAGCAAAAGCTCCACACAAAGCAAGACAAGGAATTAATTCACTACTTCCCATGACCAAGGCATTCAGCCATCCCCAGGAAGGAGGGCTGCATCACACATAACATTTTCTTAGAAAGATAAACATCATGATTCTGAATGTCCCCAGCCTTCCTTCTTCTCCCAGACTTCATATGCTGAGCATATGGTCTGGAAGACCCTTTGGCCAGCTGGGGACAGCTGTCTCAGCTGTGTCCACTCCCAACTTATTGTACACCCCCAACCTGCTCGCTGGTGGGATGGGGTGAGAAGCAGAAAAGGCAGAGAAGAAGAGAGACTTTTAGGCATCTATTGCTGGAAGGATTATTGGCAATTAATGGTCTAAGGGACTCCAAACAGTGGAAGAAATTACACTTGGGTTAGAAAGGGAAGAACTTATCTCTATCACAAGCCCTGTTTGTTTTCCATTCTAGCCACAACGACTTTGTACTGCAGCTGAGAATACTTTACCAAAACAGACTCAGTAGAGTCAACTTAAGGGAACTCAACATGACCCACACAAACCTTGCGAAACTTCAGGCTGGTTATGTGGGAGCTCAGGTATGTACTGCTGTGGTGGTGGGGCTCAGAACATATCTCTACATTTGCTTCCTTCCTAGCCCTGATTTTGGTTCTTTATGTTGAAAAAGAAAAAAATAATAGAACTGAAAAGCCACAGACACTCTTTCATGACAGTTGTGTTTCAAGTGTTTGGGTTTTATAATTCAGGTACTCTTAGTCAAAACAGCAGCATTTGTTTTGTGATACATAAATTAAAGGAAGCTTCTATTTGCTTTCCTGCATGTACTGTAGTAGGGGAGTGCATCAGGAGGCTTTGATCATGTCTGGAGTGGATGCTCCTGCCTTGCAACATAACTCTTTCTTTGGGGAAAAAGCTATAGTGACAATTCCCTTGTAAACTGCAGGAAGTTATTTTAGTCTGTGCTCCTGAACTATGAGCAAATGGAAGTTTCCAAGTCAAAACACAAGTTACTGGTTTACTTGTCAATGTCTCTTTCAGTTTTGGTCAGTGTATGTTCTTTGCAGCGCTCAGAACAAGGATGCTGTGCGCCTGACCTTAGAGCAAATCGATGTTGTCAAGAGGATGTGTAACAGCTATGAAGAGCTGGAACTTGTGATGACCTCCCAAGGTGATGCTCCTTCTTGTAAAAGAATTTTTTAAAATGTGATTGCAGGAGGTGTGTACAGAGAGATGCAAGCAGACAAGCTGTCCTGCTTTAAAGAGTAGCTTCAACCTTTCCTCTGAACCACAGCCATTGACTGTGCACAGCCCTGGCCCACTGCAGTCATGAGAAAATTTGCTATATAAACATGTACTCTGTAAGCTCCAGTTCTATCAAAATGTCTTTATTATTGCTTGCAATTTACACAGACAATTGCTGCTCGGTAGTGCTGGCTTCTTATCTGTCATGGAATTACTTTGGAAGTATCTCCCTTTGTGTTTTCCAGGTATCTCTGAGAGTAGAAGGATTGCATGTTTGATTGGAATAGAAGGTGGCCACTCCATTGACAGCAGCTTGGCAACACTGAGGATGTACTATGACTTGGGTGTTCGTTACATGACTCTAACACACTCCTGCAACACTCCTTGGTAACTATTGTGCATATTTTTGTGTGACTGTCTAATGCGAAGGAGTGGCAGCTGCATGATGGGAGAGCTGTGGATTCAGACACAACCTTATCCTGTGAAAAACTTTGAACCAAGACAAGGTGATAGGTTTTGGGGGTAAATAATTTTTCATGTGTACAGTGGGAGACTACATCCATTACGTAGTGCTTGTTATGAACATAATTTGGACACTTGACAATCTGCTTGTCTTAAATTCCTTCACAAAAATCAACATTAGTGAACCTGAAAGCAGTTATGAACATAAAAAGCACTGCCTGGACAAGATACCTATTACATAGCTCATTATCCCCACATTTGGCTATGTGACATTTTTGTTGTGTGTAGTGTAAGAGTTTTCAGCTGCTGATACCGTATTCTCCAGAATAATATGATGTTTCTTCTCCTTCACTCCCCTTTTTAAGGTCTGAATCATCATCTAAAGGAGTACACAACTTTTATCCTAGTGTTATTGGTCTGACTGCATTTGGCCAAGTAAGGATCTCTTTCAAATGCTAATCTGGGCAATCTGCCATGCAACTAACAGCTTCTGGCCTTATCTTCTCAAAAGCAAACTGACATTAAAAATTAATTACTGGAAGTTCTTGATAGTTAGGAGGTGACCAGGATTTAGTCAAACAAAATTCCCTGTGATGCTTCTTAGGGTAAAAGAAGTGTTAGATTTAATTACAATTGTTTTAATACAGATTAGATGTATGAATTCACATGTGCAAGCAGTAAGATGTGAATAACACTTCCAATGCCTTATTTTAGATTGACTAAGTTTTCTAAGTTTTGAGCATGTGGTGGCATGCTGGCTAATTTTGAGTGAATAAATCACTAATGAATTAATAGGTACATAGCAACCAATACAGGCACAGCATGTTTATGACTAGCTGGCAGCTGCAGAATTAATCTATCTGTTTCCATATACCAGTTAAACAGCTTCCTTTCAGGAAACTTAATACTGACACTGTTGTCTGTACATCTGTTTTAGGAAGTGGTAAAGGAGATGAATCGCCTGGGTATGCTGATAGATTTATCTCATACCTCATACTCCACTGTAAAAGCTGCACTCAGTATCTCAAAAGCACCAGTAATTTTCAGCCACTCAGCAGCATTTTCTGTTTGTAATCACTCAAGAAATGTTCCTGATGATATCCTCCAGCAACTGGTGAGTGATATGGTTCTTGGGTTTGTTTTTGGAGGAAGGAATTTGTTGGTTTTGCTTCTTGGGGGTTTTGTTTCTTGTTTTAATGACAATGTTTGCATGGGCTGCAGCAAACGTGCATTCAGACAATGATGTTTACTTTCCACCTCCTCATCCCTGAATATAATTTGAAGCAGATCCTTGAGCAGTAGCTTACAATTGCTTCTGAGGCATTTTCTTTGGGTTGTGTTTAGCCTTTGACTACAAAAATGAAGTGTTTGCAAATACTTTGAAATTCTGGTTGAGTTTGTTTGATGTAGTCACTGCACTTCTGCGGATTCAGTCTACATTGAAATAATATGAACCAGGGGAAAGGACAGGGAGGCAAAGCCTTGTGTTGCCATCTGAACTTTGACTTAGTGCTGCTGTTCTCACTGGTGGATGGGTGTAGAAGATTCTACATAAGATGACCATGAAGTTTGCAGGGCACAAGTGCTCACTCATCACCTGTCTCTTCATGTCTTTCAGAAAAAGAACAAGGGAATTATCATGGTGACTTTCAATGCAGATGTACTGGCCTGTGGCAGAAAAGTAGTTAATATTGCTACCCTTGCAGGTTTGATGTTAATACACTGTAGTTTTTGTGTGTTCTATGAATTTGCATAAATTCTGTGAATGTCCTGGGGCATGCATCATTTTCAAGGTTGTGTAAATTACACTGCTTGTTAATTCCATCCACACCTTAGCCCAGCTCTAGTACTTTTTGAGCTAATACTCATTAAACAATAACAAGAGGTACAAGATGTGTGCGTAGCTGGAGGACGCGATGCTCACAAGCAGAGCCAACAACCATTAATCCCAAAGTAGTTGTTACCTTCTGGAAAACAGCTTAAGCCTGTGTAATTAAGAGTGGGAAACATAGGTATGTAATGGATAATGAAAATTCTATTGGTATAATTGGGCTACCTGTTAGGAATGAATGTGCTGTGATGATCATGTCTGTTTCCTCATTTGCATTTAATCAGTGTAGTTGTTATTTTGAAGGTTCCTGCCTGATGGGGTGTCTTTTGACTTTTTTAAAAAGGATTTGTTCAAGAACCCATGATTAAAGAGAGCTGTTACCTAGTGCCAATATGTGTGAACTGTAATATTTCATTTTGCTAGGTGCTTAGATGTTGTTTTCTTGATATTTTCTTTCAGATCATTTTGACCATATAAAGGAAATTGCAGGCTCAGAATTGATAGGAATTGGTGGTGACTATGATGGAGTGGAACGGTGAGTAAAGTTGTACAAACATTGACATCTGCTCCTTAAATTATGTGGGGTTTGATTCATTTAAGGGAAAAAAAGAAGGGAGACTAAAAAACTGGTATCAGATTATCTTGTAATGAGACTAACCCAAGTTTTATGAAAGAGGGGCACAATGATTTCTTTTTAGAGCTACATGAAGCAGTGCTACAAATGTAGAAATGGATCCTCATGCCCTGTGAACTCTGAAGCTGTGTGTTCTAGGTGGTGGTTTGTGCATACAAAACCAGTGATAGAGGTTGTTTTTCTCCAAAAGCCACAGATGAATGACAGAAAAGCTGCCTCACCCTTTACATGGTAAATGGTTTAGTCTGGAGAGGTGGTGCAAAACTCTTTGCTCCACTATCCTTGGGGAAAGCCCAAAAAGTTTGAGTGCTGTGAAACCACTCCTGCTTTTGGGAAGTGTTTGAGGCAAGCAGAGCCTGGTGAGCAGCCTACCACAAAACCTCTCCTCACTCCTGGACTACTGCAGTTACAGCACAGGAAACAAATGCACATTGGGTGGCATTTGCTGCTGTAACCTTAAACTTTTTTTTGCTTTTATCTTTCTGTTAAATAATTTTCTCCTTTTTCTTTTTTCTTTTTCTCCTGGAGTCAGGCCTGCTTGGGAATGAAAGTCAGAGTCAGGCTCCCATCTATAAAGTACAAACACAAACCCATTGTGTTAGCACCCGTGATATCATAGATCTGAAATGATAATGCTCAAAATAAAAACACAGTTTGCAACAAAAGGACACATTTTATCATGCATTTTCTCAAAGACCATCAGTTAAACTGGTGGTGGAGTTGTTAAGGTCCTAATTCCTGCTAGTAATGCCACAGATTTTTTTGAGGTATGCTTAGCACCATACCTTCATGGAACAGAAAAGTAACAAAAATATTAGTTGTCTCAAAACCATGTCAAAATCTTGTGGAAATACGATTTAAAACAGCTGTATAATGCAGGTTTTACAGGTTTTTATTTCTAAATTATTTTTATTCTGACAAGAATTAGCACAAGGCATAGATCAGTTTTGCTTTTTGTAATTTCTTCAGTAGAGGGCTCTGAATAGGTTTCTTTCCACTGCCTAAACAATTGGCTTAATTCAAACCAATATTATTATTCTAATTGGTTTTTTTTCTGTAAATACTTTGTAAACAACAGAGTTCACAAAATTGCCTCCAACTCCAGGGCTCATCATGCGTTTGTAGGTTTCCTTTTGTCTCAGTTACATGAATGGATTGCCCCAACTTCATCTGTGATGCAGCTGTTTCCTCTTACTCAAAAGGCCAGATGGAAAGTGTGGGTTACCGTATGCATGAATTTCTGGTTATTTTTTCCCCTTTTGTTCTTATATCCTCCCATGCTGTTGTTTTGTTTCTATAGAAGTGCATCTTCATTCCAGTTGTGTTCTCTTTATTGGGTCCTATGTGAAGAAAAAGCCTTTTGTTGTGTCCCAGTCCTGTTTGTGTTTGTCAGCTGAATTCTCAGAGGAAGAATTGGGTCCAAAGTCAACTCACTTCAGAAGTCAATATGTGCAAAAGACTATTTAAAACTCTTTTTCTCCAATTTGTCAGTGATGTGTGTCGAATGTTCTTCTGTGACTCTTTCCAACAGCTTTCCTGAGGGATTGGAAGATGTCTCTAAATACCCTTCTTTGATAGAAGAACTTCTTAGAAGAGGATGGACTGAAACTGAACTGAAAGGAGTCCTAAGGGAGAACTTTCTCCGTGTCTTCAGGGAAGTAGAAAATGTAAGATTAAACTCCAAACTGAATCTTGATTCTGACCAAGAGGGAAAGAGGAAGTGTTGGTGTTTTGTTGTNTTGTTTTGGAGGGGTTTTTTTGTTCAATGAGAGAGAAATGAGGGAATGTGAGCACCTAATTCAGTAAATCCAAACGCTGGGAAAGAAACCAAGATGGCAAGAGAGCGTTAGCAGCATAAAGGAAAATGAGAGAGAGCAGACAAAGCTCTTTGGAAGTTTTTCTCTCTGCAGTAATCTGATAAGCACACATCAGTGACTTCTAAATGGAATCACTTCATGGTTTGGAGAAGCTGCGGATGTACCAGCATCACAGTCTGGCTGTGTTCGCTCGGGCAGGAAGGAATGTTGACTCGTGCAAATCAATTTAATTCTTGTCATGGGATTGGGCTGCTGTTCAAAAGGCTTCTGCCATGGCCAGATCACTAACAAGCCATAAATATAACAACTAGATCACAATGAGCTTTAAATATAAACAGTGGAAGTTAATCCAGAAGGATGAGGGAGGAGAGGAGGGAAGGAGACTGGATAAGAGTAGGGCCCCCTCAATGGTAACTTTTCCAAATGCCTCTGCTGAAACTTCCAGACTGCTTTCCTCCTACTACTTTTATTGACAGGGATAGGTAAGTAGATAGTACACACAAAGCCTTATAGACAACAGATATTTCACACTGACCTTTCTTCCTCTTGTCTTTTTTGGACATGTTGGATGAACTGAAATTAGGGAAATTTGTACTGTTCCAGGTAACCTGCCAAAATATCTACATAACGCTGACTTCATTGTGTGGCAGACTGACATTATGAAGAGGCTCAAATTCACCACACCTAACCAATCTGTGGGATTTAGTAATGTTTTTTCCCTTCTAAATTAGAGATATTGAAGCTCTGTCTTGAGAGTGTGAGCTCCTTTCAGGGAAGAAAGTTCATGAGTTTGCTCCATATGTGGAGAGAGCCAAGACAAAGAACAGCCAGACCTGTGACTCTTGTCTGTAATGTATCTGTGCTGAATTCTGGGAAGTGCTTCATAGGAATGCAAACAGCAGAATAATGACATTGATTTCCTCACATTCAGATGTGGTTTTGCAATACAGTTTGAGTTGGGTAACTTGAAATAGCATTGAATTTGCTAGCTGCATAAAGTTTTTGCTGTTGTGCCAGTCTGGCTTTCAGGGACAACCTTTTGAATTTTTGTAGGTGCGGAACACTTTTGGAGTAATGGATGCAGGTGAAAGTGAAATTCTGCAAGAAGCACAAAATTCCTGTCGCCTAGACCTACGTAAGCCTCAGCCTCAGCCATCCAGGTCCTTTGGATTTCCTGCTGTGGCACAACCTTTTAGTCTGACACTTGTATCATGTTTAATGCTGTATTATGTATCATAAAATCTATGGAATCTAGAGAGAGATTTATGGAATACTCTGCAATGCAGCTACTTATCTTTCTGTGATTCGTTAATGGAAAACTATAATAAATGTTAAACATAATTTCTATAAATTCATCTGCATACTTGAAAAATCATGTAAATTATAAATGATGTAGCAAAAGTGTTTAGAATTTGCAGTGATAAATTCTGTATCACCTTGGCTGGACCAGGACCAACATTGTTAATGGAAAATATTCACATTTAAAGAATAAATTCTGTAAAACTTGATGCATGGTTTTGGTACCCATATTGTGGAATAAACACTGGAGTCCAGAACCAGCAGTGCCACACAGGAGCTAGAGATTATGATTAAGAAATCTGTGCCAAGTAGTTTTTAAATATTACTTCTTGTTAAATCATACAACTTCCATCAATAGTTGATGGCTTGCTCAGAGAAGACCATCCCCTGCCATATGGAGAGGAGTGCTTTTTTGGTTTGCTTGGGGTTTTGTTTTGTTTTTTAAGATGACAAGATGAGTGACATGCCTATTCCAGTTTGAACTGCATGCCTACCACTAGCTTTAGAGACCCCTCCTGCAGCACTAAACTCTTATTTTTGAACCCTGACCAGGACAGTGGGCAACTGAACAATTACTGAAGGGTGGAGGTAGAGCTCTCACATTCAGGTGCAGGCAACATTGCAGATACATTTCTATAATTTGAGGACAGCTGTTTGCAGCATTTTCATGATGATGGGAGCAAGAACAACAAGAGGGTTGTGGAAATCTTTTTGACATTTAAACAATTATCCTTATCAATAATATGTTTTATTATTTAATTTTTATTCTAGCTGGCTAAAATCAGACCATGGCCAGTGGATTCATGGCCATGAGATTAGACAGAGATCTTTTATTATAAATCTGCTGTTTTGGCCTTTGGTATACGTTTTGAAATTACACAAGGTATGTGGGGTTAGAAGCTCCTGCTGCAGAGAAGAGCATGTATTGACATAAACCTGCTCTTTGTAGGCTCAAAACTGACATTTTAGTCAAACATACTGAGATTTATTATGAAATTATAAGATGGCAGCACAACATCTTTGTATGGTCAGGGCCCAGTGCTTGCTGGTAAATGCTTTCCCATGATACTTGCTGTTAATGGTGATTTTATGATACCAATTTTTATTTACTGATATGACAGCTACAGAATTTAGCCTTAGTGTAGAATAAAAGCCCTGTAATTGATCTAAGGAAAGCATTTGTAAACACACGAAGTATTTAACAACTGAAAAAGAAGGCTGAGCATGAACAGGATGAAAAAACAGCACATGAGCTTATTTCTAGAGGAATTTGAGACTGTTCCTACCATCCATTTCTGTATTCTGTGTACAAGTAGGGTTTCTGGAAGGACCCTGTTCTTTTATAGCTTCAAAGTTAAGCTTCATTAATTCTTTTGATAAGATGGTCTCCTTGATAAAAATATTCTAATTATACTCCTGTATGTTACCAAATTCTTTACAAATCATGTTGAACAATCTAGTTGCACACAAGCCAACTTTAAAAGAATAGTTTCTCAATAAATACTGATCCTGGATATGCATGTAGAAAGAGGAATTACTGATTCAGAAGCCTGGCTTCCTGATATTGCTTGACTGTAATGAGAACATGTTTTACTGGTAAAATGATTAATTCAATAGGGCAAACATTTAATTCCCATCAGTACTTCTTCTAATAGGTTCATAAGCCATTGGAAAACTGCCATCCATGGTCTCTTTTCTCAGAACTAGTGCTCTGATATTTGCTTTATTACACAAAATGTAAGATGTTTCTTTATTCCTTCCAGCTGTTTTCTTTATACTGTGTTGTCACTTTACTGCTTGCTAATTTTTACTTTTTTACTTTCCCATACTACAGCATGGACTAAGAATATATATTCCTTTTCTTAAAGATATATAGAATACTTTTCTATGACTTCTTATCTATAATGTATTTCACTTGTTTGTTGACTGTTTGTGCAACGAGTAATTTGTAACCTTGCAGCAACACAGAGACATGAAATTTCAATAAAATATTGTTTAAAATTGTGTAAGGATAATGGTGTAATCTCACAAAACATGAGGCCCATGAGACCCTGAAAGAACCATGCACCCCTGTGGCAGAAAAGGCCAGAGTAACATGAGGACTCTGGGTCGATAACAGAGCGAAGGGCTGCCCTTCAAGCCCCTGCTTGAAATTCAAGTAGGTTTAATCCTGGATGTAGGCAGTCAGCCTCATCTAAATTCAGATACTGCTAAACCCATCCAAGCAAGTGCCCATGGGAAGGGATCAGTCACTGCAGTGAGTCCATGAGGACAGTGCTACCTGCAGCAAATCCCTGCTCAAGCTGTTAAGGCATAGAGAACAAGGCAAAAGGGGAACCAGGTGGGGTGCCTGCATCAGGATTAGGATAACCTCTGCCTCACAGCACATCTCACAGATGTGTTGTGATATAAAAGTCTCTTTTCCATTAATACCAGTTACAATGTTAATTCAGAATGCTTCAAATAAGCTGCTTGTGTGAAACAAAATCAGAACGCAAAATCAACAGGTGAAATCTTGTGCACTGATTATCCATGTTATCTAGCTTATTTAATAGATGCAGCTAATTTATTTTTCTTAAACGATCAAAACCACACAACTTGAAGCATGGTAGGAAGCCATCTTATTAGAAATTAATTTCAAAAGTAAAATCATGTAAGATACAGTTGTGACTGCTCTCAGAAAAACTAGTGACCCCTCACTCTGGTGCTAGTATCTCCAGCCCTGACAGCAACTTGTAGTATTCACAACTCTGCATTTGTTACAACTCAAGCATAAAATGATTGTACTCTGTTTTCTGCCTCCCAATGGGAGGATGATTCATGCTGCAATTGAATGCTTTTGCCCTGCCCCAATTAATAACAGCCATTTGCATTGGTAATTCAAATGCATTCAAGTTCAGCTGACAGATTCTATTATGGCTGCTGGTATCAGTGAAGTACCAGATAGAATTGAGATACAAACTTTGCAATAAGCTCTGCTGGCTGCCAAATGAAAGAATGCAAGTCATGACTTACCTCTTCTAAATAACGAGTTGTGCTAACATGAATTCTGAAAATATTTATTAATATTTCTGTAAATCTCAAAATCTATCACCTTAGGCTGATTTTCAAAATACCCAAAGTTGAAGGCATCTTAAACAATCACAGACTCATGCTTTTACATATGTGATATGAGCAGCCAAGAACTACAGGCATAATATTGATGCAGACTATTGATTTGGTTCTAAAAGGTTGGTGCCAGGGCCCTTCCCCCAGTACTATCCTTTTCCTGACTAATGGACTATAGCATCCACAGAAATAAATAACTTCAGTTTTGAGTTGTCTCATCTGGGCAAGTGGTGATGCTAGAAACCAAACCTCCAAAGTCTGCTGCTGGTCTGACACACATGACAATTCTGTCACCTAAAATCTGAGTAGTTCAGCTCCTGTGCCAAACTTCCACCCAACAGGTGACTTGTCTGGGCCATGGAAGGTCTCCTGCAGGTTTTACATTGGATACAAACTACTCAGCTCTGCTTAACACCTACATTCCTTCTTGCATGTCACTGAGTTGCTCAAGCAACATGCCAGCATATTTCTGTTTCAAGGTCAGCAAACATTGTGCATTAAGTCTAACCACCATACGCATATGAGCTCATTAACTTCGTTTGATTTTACACCTGAGGTTCAGTGGGCATCTGCACCACAGAACCAACTTTGCCAAGCCAGCAAACAGCTGTTGCATCCCCTCCAGCTGTGGAGTGAGAAGCAGTGCCCAGCAGCGCCTGCCAGAGCCAGCTGTGGCTGCTGCACTGCTCTGTCCTTGGTTGCAGGTTGTCTCCCCCATTCCTGGAGACAGCCATGGTGTTTGTCTAAGCTGGTTCAGCGAGCTGGTCTTGCAGAAAACTTTTCCTCCTTCAAGGGATGAGTTTCCTGCTGATGGTGTCAGTGATTGGGTTAACCATGCCCATTGCTTAGGGAGGGGAGGAGTGAAAAAGCAGAGCGAGACTGCAGCAACTTGGATTTCTTCCACTTGCTATTAAAAGCAGCAGTTCTGTTTGCTCTTCTCTGGATTTATACATATGGAAATGATCAAACTACTTCAAATTCTGAAAACATAACATGTTTGAACTGCAAAAGAATTAAATAACCAGAAGATTCTTCCCACTAATAGTGGCTTTTATTTGCTCTTAAGATTTGTTGGATTTAATTTGCAGACCCAGAGCAGTATTTTAGCTGATCTTCTGAACTGTTTCCTGGACAGACTGTGATCCTGGATAAACCCTACTTGGACTGTTCTGGAAGGCTTGATTCAGTGGTTCAAGAATTATCTCTTTCTTTTTTGTTCTTCCTTTATTTTTTTTTTAATCTGGTCTTCATTTTTTGTCTTGCTCTCTTACCTAGAAGCCTTACATCTACATAGAACAACTTGACATGAGAATAGTTATTTGCTGCTATTATAAATATCTTTTGTTTTAATCTTCTGACACCAGAGAAATGGAAAAAGTTCCTCACTAACCTTTATGTTTATTTATAACTTCATTAGGACTTTTTTTTTTTTGAAACAAAAGCAACAACAAACCCCTCTTTCCAAAAACTCTGACCTCAGAGAGGTATTCGACTTGTTTCAGTTGCTTCTCTGTCATGAGACAACAAATAGTGGAGGGGAAAAAAAAAAACAAGCTAAGTAAACAAAGTTCAGCATTTATCTTACAACAGAAAAATGTTGCTGCTTCTAATTAAGGCGCTGGCCCTAACAATCAGAACTCAAATGAGAGGGCACTTAATTCTGGTCTTTAGCTGTTGCTTCTCCCCAGATTGTTTTTTAAACTCCATTAAGAAGATTCTTTCCTCTATATAATGGGTATTTTCCTCTGAAGCCCTTTCTCAGCACCTGGTCTATCTCTTTTCATAAAACATTTCTTCTGTCAGTTCTGCAATTAGAGGAAAATATAAAGCCCAGGAAACAAGAATTCAAGTTCCCCTGAGGGTTGCTGCTGAGAAAGAAAATAAAGATCAAACTAAGTGAGATTAAAATTGAAGCTAATACAAGTTTCATCACACAAATCAAAAGAAGGTCCCTTTAGTCTGGAACACAAATGTTTGAAAGAAGTTTAATACAGTTTTGGATTTAGATTAATCTTTCTGAGTTTTCTCCTGTAGATAAACTCAGCATCTCAAGAATCTTGTCTAGGCCTGTACTCAGTTTCCTCTCTGAGCCCTTTATTAAAAATTAAACAGACCATGACAAATCTACCCATGCTAAAAATGTAACTGATCTGAAAATTGATCCACAGAGTAGTATTTTTTTCCAGCATCTTAATTCCACACTAAAAATTACTGCCACGTTTAACAAGTTTGTTGTAGAAAACCTTGATCTAGTTGTTCTTATTTGAATGTGCAGAACCTGGGTGAGTAGGAAAGAAATGGTATCTCAAAGACTAGGCAACTTTTCAGTTTCTAAAGATGAGATCAAGGTTCCTTTGTAGAAATGGCTATTCTGCGCATCAAATACAGTTATAAATAATTTTGCAAGTGAAGCAGAAGTTCCTTAAAGTAAATAAACTTTGAAGGTAAGTGGCACCATAGTGTCCTCTTGTGGTCTTTTAATGTTTAAGCTGTGATATGTTTTCTAGCAGAATAGCAAAATTTCCAATTGTCTTTAGCAGAAGAGCTCCTGTCTTGCTACAGTGTGGCCTTTCTTTGCCTTACTTTTCTCCTGGAAATGGCCTGTGGAGGATTGCACATTGCATCTCCTACAAGCATTTATTACATGGATGTTCCTGTCCTGGTCCTCTCCAAAGGATCTCTTCCAGCCACTGCCTGTCCTTGCCATGGGCACTGGATCCTGCTCTTTATGAGTGGGAAACCTTTACAGCCAGGTTGCCAGTTCCAGCCTGCTTTGTCCACAAGGCTGGTGTGATCCTCACATGTGGAGAAGCAGGAATGTGCTGAAAACCAAAGTTCACTCTGGTGAAATGCTGGCCATGAACTGGCAGAATTCATGCCAAGCCTGATGTCCTGGGAAACTGTGCCTTGGCAGAGGTGAATTTTGTTTTGTTATTTTATTTCTGATGGTCAGCTCTTGGACATTTGTCACTCAGGTTCCACTCTAGTGGGAAAAATCTTTTAAAACAATAAATAACAGTTACAGATTCTCTGCTGTGTTAGGGGCAACATAATTTTAGAGATGAATTTTTAAAAAATTATCTGAATTGCAATGTAATGACTTATTTCTACAGATGATACTTTTCTCTTGGCATTGATTCTCCTAGTTAGAAAAAACTAAACTACTTAAAATTAGATATTTCTCCATGAAATTTGGGAAGAATAAAAGATAAGAAAAGCTGTTCTCAAGCACAGTTTCAGATGCTGTGTGTATCCTTTAAACAAATGGGAAATCACTTGCTTTGAGAAGGAATTGAAATGATGATGCTTTTTGTTGCTTGATTGAGGTTAACATCACACGTTGCAAGTCTGGAAGTTAACAACACTCCAGAGCTCCTGTACCAGGGCCTTCCATCGTGTGTACCACATCCCTTGTGAGGACTGAACCCTTGGAGTGCTAACAAACCCTGATGGTAATTCTCTCCTGGGGGAACCTCTGAGTGCTGCCTGCCAGGGAGGGGATGAAACTCCCTGCACAGGGGAGCCAAGCCTGGCTGACAGCTGGGGATGTGTGCAGTCCCTGCCTCACGCTGGGCTCTGAAAGCCAAGCTCCTTTTTTAGTGCTTCAGAGGTGGGCACCTGCAGTAAGAAGTGTTCAAGGCAAACTTGACCTCACTTGCCTGCCCTGAGGATTTCTATCAGGCTCCACAGCAGCTGACTAAACTACCCTTCTGGAAGACTCAGAGTTTCTCACACAGCCTTTGAGTTGAAAACACAGTTTTCTACTGTGGAAGGGCACTGACCTTTCAGCTGGAAGCTTTACCTGCTTAAGGTGGTTCACAAATATCCAATGGCTTACTAATGAAGAACTGAACTGTGTCTTTGATTACATGATTAGTAGTCAGTACCAATTTAAAAGCAATTCCTGGTTGTGTATCAGAGGGGAGATGATGGATTTGCTGATCTTTAGGCTGCTGATTCCACTGATGCTGTAAATGTAAACTAGACTACTGAAAATACAGAAAATACTTTTCTAATAAGGCTTCTAATAACTAATAATATTCTGCAGAGCCAAACTCTTTTTTTTTTTTGCTGTGAAACCACCAGGCTTTTTTCTTAGAAGTGCAGTTTTTCTGTGTTGATATTAGAGTGGGGTGTGTAGAAAGATTAAAAAAAAAGAAAAGAGAAAATTAAAATTATTGTTGTCTCCGCTTTTTGTTTTCACTGACCAGTCTGTACCGATATGAAACCATAATCCCTAAAAATTCTATTTAGCTTTGTAGAAAACAGGCAATTTTCATACCTTTTATTTAATGAGAAGATAGTAATGTTGTTTCAGGTAAATACTGTAGTATTGTAGATCATCCAGTTTCATTCCTGCATCATATTCATATCAGACAACTTTTGAGCTTATGATGACCACTCATACCATTCAGGGTAACAGTCACTTATTATTGTCAGAAAAAAAATAAAATTAATCATCCAGGTTGAAATTGTGTTCTCTTACAAACCAAAGTTGATCTGGGTAGATAACTTCTCAGCTTTAAGTATGGTCTTTCTGCAAGTCAGTAAAGGACCCTTTTCCTTAGACAAAGGAAATATTTTTGCCTCAATAGACTTGAATGGTTTCCCAGGGCTCAATTCTCTCCTAGGGCATTTGGATATCGCTTCCATTCCAGAGAAGGGAGTTGCTGGTATATGTGCATGAGCGTAAATTTTTTTTTAACTTTTTCTGCTCATGGGTTACAATTTCAGTACCACTGATTCTATGATATTAATATGTTCTGTGATGGCATAGATGCAGCTTTGGTGCCTGAAGAATGGTGACTCCTTGCCACATCTGCTTTCCAAAGTGTCATGGGAAGGAAGCACCCACTTTAATGCTTCTTCCTGAATAAGCATGACTCCAAAAATTAAATTTGGAGACTTATTTCTTGTAGTCCCTGCCTCCTTTTTCTAGGCCAGCTTATTTAGACCAGACACTTTCACTCAAAAGCTTTATAAAGTGGAAAAGAGGAAAGAAGACTGAACATGAACAAACATGCTTAATGGTGAATTAGCATCTCGCCCCTTTTCTATATAAAATTACTTGTCCCTATCAATTAATTTTCCTGTTCTCTTGGTGGGGTTTATCTTGTTAGGTGACACCTTTCATGAACACTAATGAAATGTAATTCAACCATAGAGGGTAAAACAGAAAATGCTACTTTTTGGCCAATTGTTCTACTTTCATTTAGGCAATAAAATTATTGCTTGTTCACAGAAATTGCAAGTAAAAGTTTATAGATCTCAGGGGACCACATTTACAAACACGCTCATTTTAGGGTCACTGGAAAAAAAAAATCTCACCCTAAGTCTTCAAGAAACTAGGAATTTTCAAAAGAGGAAATGCTGGTTTGTTTTTTTTTTTTTAATCTCCTCCAAAACTTATAAGGCTGTTTACAGAGATACACATGGCCACATGAAGATCCTTGTTGTTTCCCCCAACAAAGCTAAGTGTCAAAAGTAAAATGTAGGTTATATGAAAGCACAGGAGTCTTAGAAGTCTTTCCACCTGTCTGATCAATACCAAGAGGTGGAATTACTCTGACTTGCCCCAGAGGTGGTCCACCAGCAACCTTGTGCTAAGTGAACTGAGAGACCTGTACCCCCTTGGCAGCAGCCACTCCACAGCATGGATCCTTCATGTTCATTTCAAACCCCAACTAATTAAAAGTAGACTTATTAGTCAGTTCTTGTGAACAAAGCATTCTCCCTCATGTTTGTCTCTCTCCTGCTCATTACAATTTTTTCTTCCTCTCAGTGACCTGGGGGGTGCTTTGTCAGGAAGGCAGGACATTCAGAAAGCTGGGGGTTAGGTCCAGGTCGCTCCCTGGTCCAGCCTTAGCTCCTTCCTCTGCTCTAATCTTTGTATCCTCCTGTAGACTCCTGTGTGATCCAAAGACAAATCTTACATCTGTGCTGGAATGTCTTGTCACTGTACACCCATTTCTTGATTAGGGAATATTTTACTCTACAGAAATCTACAGAATTAGTTTGAATTGACAATCCATGGTAAAACACACAAAGTGTTTTCCAGAGTTTTTTTCTGATGATTACACAACACATTAAAAAGAAATCCTTCTACTGTGGAGGCCAACTTTCAAACGCAGACAATAAATGGCATTATCAACTACTAATTCACGTTTGAACTCCATGTGAAGGCTACCATATATGACGTGAAGGCCAAGACACCCACTGTTGGTGCCAGCTTCTACAAATGTGAAGGCAATATCTAATTTTGCTCACTGGGGGGAAGAGGTTGGGTGGCTGGCGTGCCCTGAGCTTTCCGGGGGGGGTGTCACCGCTCTGCCTCCAGAGTGGGACCGAACAATGGTGTCCCCCGGCTCCGCAGCCCCTGTCTGATCGGCAGGGCCACAGTCCATTCGTCTGCTGCCTTAGCAACTGGCTGCTTTGCATACGGCTACCAACACCCCCGGCCCGGCCCGCATGCAAATCTCCGCAGGCAGCGCCCTGCCCGCGCTCCCCGCACGCCGGCAGCGCTGCCATGTTCCCCGTTTCCCGTGGGCTTGCTCCGCTTGCCACGTCCCTGCCCAGGGTTTCGTGTCGCCGGAGCCAGAGCGAGCACAAGGGAAAGCGGGGCGCTGCCACCGCAGGCACAGGAAGCGGGGACAGCTGCACATCGCCCGGTACCGGCACCCCGCCCACACCCGGCTCTCGGGCTGCCACTGCGCCTTCCGCCTGTTCCGCCAGCCCCACGCCGGGCTGGAACCGGCTGCTGGGAGCCGTGATATCCCGAACTAGGACTCTCTCTGCCCGGCCTGGCGGGGCTTTCGGGTCCCCTGCCCGCGGCTCACTTGCTGATGCTTGCCCGCACCACCCCGTCCCTCCGGGCGTTCCGGGACCACCCGGCTCCATCCCCACCGCCGCTCTCCGCGCATCGCTCCCGCCTAGCAAATGGCGGCGGCGGC